>JAKTPG010000016.1:0-200441 GCA_030557505.1 Ogataea maris
GTGCTCTTCCGATCTCCCCCCGCCTCCAGCACCCTTCCCACGACGACGGGAGCGCGCGCGCCTGGGATGAACGTGAACCTGAGCAAGAAGAACCTCAAGAACCTCAATGTGTATGAGTGCGCTGCGGGACACTACACTGTTGGGCGCATGCTGCAGTACACGGGCACGGGGACCGCCGCGGACACAGCCGCAGCCCGCCCCAGCGACCTGCCCACGCTCAAGCCCGAGTACGAGCAGGCCGGGTACATGAGCCCGGTCGGGCTCCGCCGCGAAGGGCGGAGGCTCTCGCCGGACGAGCTGCTGACCACCGCGTTCAGCGTGGAGCCAGAACTCCTGAACTACATGTCTAGGGAGGAGGTGGAGTTCCACACGTCCGTGGCGCTTCCCGACTCGGACCTGCTCAAGAGCGTACACTACTACTTCATGGAGCGCATAGCGCAGAGCGGAGCGGTCCCTGCGAGCGAGATCGACACGATGTACACGAGGTTTCTCGACGAGACGGCGCTCCTAGCAATTGGGGCCCTCGTGGAGAAGTGGCTGGACGACATCCTCGACGAAAACGAGCATAGCTACAAGGTCTACATGGAGCCGGACTCCGACGAGGACCTCAGCGAGATGATAAGGCGGAAGCGCGCATGGAATGAGAAGAGACACAGCAAAAGCCGGAAGCGGCGCGCGAGACGTACAGACTTGTCTCTGCGCTCGCGCGAGCGCCCAGGCTCGCACTCTACGGAGGACCGGGCGGGCGAGTCTGCCTACGAGAACGCGTCTAGCGGCTCGTCTGCGGCGAGCGCGGACAGCAGCGAGGAGGATCAGTTTGTGGACGCGAGCGAGGTGTTTGACTGAGTGGCCCTTTTTGCCGGCTTCGCTGCGCGGCCAAACCAAAGGCCACGCGCGCTTTGTCACTGGCTCCAGCGCAGCTGTTGGATGTTGTATGCGCCCAATTGAGGTGTGTGAAGGTTCATGTTTCAGAGAGGGGCATGTAGAGACATCGCGGGAGGGTGAGAAGGAGAGAGGCCGTTCGTTATCTGTGATGAATGTTCAGGTTCCTGCTTCCCCGCTGCTATGGCAGAAAAAAAAAATTTTCAGGCTCAAGATAATACTTTCTAAAGAACACTGGCAAAGATGCAAGAAGAGAGTGGCTTCAATTCGAGGAGACAACCCCTTTATGAAAAGACTGTTCTCGAGCACATCAGCAAGCATGGGCAAGAGATTTGGAAGAAGAAACAAGAATGGTGGCAACCAGCTTGGGACGAGAGACGAGCGCCACAACTGGAAGGAGATTCCTCGGGAGAACGAGACTTGGGAGAAGTACTATAGAGCCCAAGACCTCATGTCTGCGGAGGAATTTGAGAGGTTCGTGCAGTGCTGCAGAGAAGACCTGCCGGTCACGTTTAGAGTGACCGGATCGAAGAAGCATGCTCACGAAATCTCGGACTTGTTCTTGAAGACACATGTCCCTCCAGAGTCGCTGATCCAGGAATCCGAGAACTACAAAGCACCTTCTGCACTTCCGTGGTATCCAGAGAAACTTGGATTCCAGATTGACCTTGCCAAGTCTGTGCTGAAGAAGAACCCGGCCTACAAATCCACACAGATGTTCCTTGTCACAGAGACAGAGGTGGGCAACATCTCCAGACAGGAGGCTGTCTCTATGATTCCACCTCTTGTGCTGGACGTCCAGCCTCACCACTATGTGCTCGATTTGTGTGCTGCCCCTGGCTCCAAAACCGCTCAGCTGGTTGAGGCTTTACATGCTACTGATGTGGAGCCTACGGGCTTTGTGATGGCCAATGATGCCGACTACAAAAGGTCACACATGTTGGTGCACCAGGTCAAGAGACTCAATTCCCCTAATTTCATAGCCGTGAATCACGATGCACAGATGTTTCCAAAGATGAGAATGGAGGAGCAAGGCTCTTATGTGAAGTTTGACAGAGTTCTTTGTGATGTTCCCTGCACGGGAGACGGAACAATGAGAAAGAACCTCACTGTGTGGAAGGATTGGAAAGTTGCGAACGCGATCGGTCTTCATTCTTTGCAACTAAATATACTAATGCGTGGATTACAGCTGCTGAAATATGGAGGACGTCTTGTGTATTCCACATGCTCCCTGAATGCCATTGAGAATGAAGCTGTCGTGGCTGCAGCCTTGAGACGCTGGAAAGGAAAAGTCAAAGTTGTGAATTGCGATGGCCAGTTGCCAGGTCTTATCAGACACAAGGGTGTCTCTTGTTGGAAAGTTTTTGATAAGGAGATGCAGGAGCAGGAGCGTGGCGCCGAGGGTTTTGCAGATACGCTGTTCCCACCAGTGGAAGACGAGGTTGCGTCATTTGAGCTGGAGAACTGTATGCGGATCTATCCGCATGACCAGAACACTGGGGGTTTCTTTGTCACGGTGCTCGAGAAGGTTGACGTGCAAGAAGATTTGAGCATAGGTTCCAAGAGGGAAAATGAGGAGCACACGGAGGAGAGTGCTGAGAAGAAGCTGAAGGAAGAGGGTGCTGCTGCAGCTGCGTCTGCGCCTGTTCCGATGAAGAAACAGAAGCTGCCAAGGGATGCGAACGAGGAGCCATTCAATTTCCTGGATGCGGGAAACGAGGAGCTGAAGAAGTGCTGGGAGTTCTACGAAGTGAACGATTCGTTTGCCAAGGACTGCACGTTGGTGAGGAACGCTACCGGGGAACCGCACCGCACGATCTACTACGTTGCGCCTGTGGTGAAGAGTATTCTGAAGCTGAACGATGCGAAGCTGAAGTTTGTGTATGCTGGAGTAAGGCTGTTCATCGCGCAGAGGGCGGACTACTCGCAGAAGGCGTGTCCGTGGAGAGTGCAGTACGAGTCTCTGGGGCTGCTGAAGAAGCACTTGAGCTCGACGAGAAAGTTTTCCATCAACAAGGAGATGCTGAAGCGGCTGCTGAGCGAGACGTTCCCGAGCATCCGGCAGGCGGCGGAGGAGCAGGTTGACGCTAAGTTTTTGGACCAGGTCGCGCCTCTGCCTGAGGGGTGCTGCTTTGTGGAGTACGTTCGCGGCGACGACAAGGAGGACCTGTTTCTGCCGCTGTGGAAGGGCCGCTCGAACTTCAATCTGATGGTGAACAAGCACGAGACGTTTGAGCTTCTGTACCGCCTGTTCGACATTGAGACCACGAAGGAGGAGTTCAACCGGGTTAGACACCCCGAGACGAAAGAGGAAGCGCCAGTCTCGGACCAGCAGCCGGCCGCTGCGCCTGCGTCGGACCAACAGTGATCCGCACCGCTACAGGAGACAGGCATCCAAGAAGTCCTTCTTCTCCTCTTCTCTCCTCTTCTCTGCTCTTCTCTGCTCTTCTCTGCTCTCCACCGTCTCTCGCTGCACAGCGGGGACTTGCACAATTGTCACATGCGGTTGCTGACGTCAGCGTTCCAGCTGGGGCGAGGCACAAAAAAGAACAAGAGCGACGCAAAGAAGCCGAGGCCCTGGGGAGAGAAAGTAGGCCGATTTTTTCCTCTTTGGTGGGAGAAAACTTGCAAAGGCCAAGCAAAAAAGGTGTGACAAGGCTGGTGGAGTGAGAGAAAGACGGCGCAACGCAGAGGCGCAAAGGGAGCGGGCGAGCGAGCTGAGGTAATCCGAGGCGAGCTGCGTGCTGATAAGAGACAGACAGAGACAGCGCGGGTGCTGCGCTGCTGCGACCAAGGTTGCGATAAGGGGCTCTTTGCTGCTGATGCTGGAAGGGGTCTCGCTCAAGAGGCTGACGCTGGGGATGGTGAGTATGCTTGCGAGCCAGGACCGAGCGAGGACGCGTTTCGAGACTAACAGACGTTCCGTGTGTGTGTGCTGCAGGCCACGTCCGGGTCGGTGTACTACATGCTGCCGTACATGGAGCTTCCGTCGTTCCAGAGCCTGTTCTACAAGCCAGGCATGATCCAGCTGGCCACGCTGGCCGCGCTTTACTACTCGCGCTCGTGGTACGTCACGCGCGCAACCGCCTGCCCGGCCAGCAGGACGCCGCCGCCGCCGCCGCAGAGCCGCGCCACGCCCTACCGCGACATACTGGGCGAGATGGAGGCGTTTAATTTCACGGGCCTGATGAAGCTCATAGTGACAAGCATGCGCAAATGTATTAGACTGAGGCGGTATCAGATTCTGCTCACGCGGCTGCCGAAGCGCGACGATGCCTCGCTCGCCGCCGTCGACAATGTGTGCGCGATATGTCTGGAGGACCTTGTCGCTCCCGCGGACAGCCCCCTCGCGGACGAGTCCGTGACGCTAAAGTGTGGCCATTCGTTCCACACCAAGTGCTTTGCAGACTGGTTCTCCACCTCGAACAGCTGCCCCTACTGCCGCGGGGAAGTCGACAGCAACGCGCACACACAGTCGCAAGTGCACTCTCACACGCATACGCACACGCATACGCATACGCATACCCAGTGATCGCTAATCGCTGCGCTTCTTGGCCGCCGCGGACAAGAGTCGCTGTGCCAGTTGCCGGAGCTCTGCCCGCTCGGCAAAAGCGACCTGTGCGACCAACACGAGGCCGATGCAGGCACTCAAGGCGAACTGCTGGAAGGTGTGCACCCGGAACCCTATCAAGAGCCCGTGGGCCGCGAGCGCCACGGCGCAGCAGCCCGCGAAGCCACGGTACTTGGTCCACGGATGCGTGTCGAGCTGGAGGAAAGGAGCCACCTTGGATGTGCAGTAGGCGATGCGGAAGAGCATGTTTAGGGAGTTGGCTATAATGAGTCCTGTGATTCCCTTTTCTAGATATTTAATGAGCATGATGGAATTAATAAAGAACAGCACCGAGTTGAGCAGCATCACTTTCGAGTAGCGGTCCACCTCTGTGGTTGTTGTGTTGATGGAGCTGAAGAGCGCCTCGGCGATCCCGTTGATCGCCAGCAAAGGCACGTAGAGCCAGTAGAGGGCGAACGCGGCGCTGAGCTGCTCCTTGTCTGCGACGGCCGGGAACATGAGGTTCACCAAGTAGCGGGTATTGATCGGCGCAAAGATCGCGAGCAGGCTGAGCAGGTACAGGTACAGTTTGGCGACGGGCGAAAGGCTGGCCTGGAGCACGCTGCGCTTGTCCTTGGAGCTGACCTCGGCAGATGCAAACAGAAACGTCGCGTTGACCCTGATCGACTGCTCCATCGGGAGGAAGACGAGGCGTGCGATCAGCGAGCCGTAGTTGGACACGATCGCGTAGTAGCCCTGCTGTGTGATTGGCAGGAGGTGGCCGATGAGGAGCTTGTCGCCCTCGGTGAGGAACATCTTGAACACGATCTGGCGGAACACGGATCTGAAGTAAGCGGTGGAGCTTGGCGGTAGGAAGAGCGAGCCCTGTGGCTGCAGCGCCACTCTTCGGGGGAGCAGAGAGGACAGCGGCGTCCTGTTGGCTCTGAAGTAGCACAGGCTTGTCAGGAGCGAGTAGCACAGACAGCTCGCGACGTAGCTGCGGAGGTACGTGTTGCTCGGGTCTCTGTCTTCTGCGGAGAAGAGCTTCACGAGAGCAAACTGGGTGGCGAACTTGCCGCAGGACGCAAGGCTCTCGATCTTGGCGCGCGCGGCCAGGTTCCCCGAGAGGAGGGAGAAGTTCTGGAGCGGCTCGCTTGCGAGCTCGGTCGCCATTGAGAGCAGGAGAAGGCCCAGGGCCAGCAGGAGCTGCGGCCTCGAGCCCAGGACGGCCTCGAGGTCTGCTCGCCGCGCGAGCTGCCAGTACAGAAACGGCAGGCTCACGAGGGCAAACACGAGGAGCGACAGGCACGAGACGTTGACAGCGAGCTGTCTGGAGCTGGCGCTGCCGTTTGCGGGCACGGTCGCGAGGACCGTGAGCCTGACGGGCTCTCTGCAGGTGGACAGGACGCTGTTGGAGACGAACTCGATGAGGCTGGCGAAGCCGATGGCCGCGGGCGAGGTGTAGCGGAACAGCAGCTGGTTGAAGGCAAACGTGAGCGCCTTGATCGCGACCTGGCCCACGACGAGCGTCGAGGCGCCTCGAGAGAGGTCAAAGCTCTGTGCTGTCATTGCACGGAGAGATCTGAGCGAGCGGCCGAGCGTTTGGCGCTGCTCTTTTAATTCCAGCGGTGTTCAAGCGGGAAAAAGCCCAGGACAGCACAGTCAGGGCAGCCTGGCAGCGCAGTGTACACGCCATGGGACTCCTCTCGCAGCAGTGCCCGGGCGTGGGCGGCCGCAACTTACGTGTACATAGAGCTATAATCGGCTAAAGGTGAAGAATAATTTTTTGTCACGGCGTGCATATGTGTGTGTGTGTGTGTGTCTCTCTCTCTCTCTCTCTGTGAGCGTGCCACTAGAAGTCGGACTGGTAGCGGTACAGCACGTTCTCTCCGTGGTGTCCGTTCGCCAGGGACGCCAGCTCCTCGGTCTCGGAAACGGCGCCGGTGACGTTGTCGTTGAGGCTGAGCGAGAGCGTCGCATCGTCGGTCGTCGCCACGACCTTGTCGGTCCCGTTGCCAGCGTCAGCAGCGGCGCCGGCCGTGTTGGCGGTGGTCGTGGCGGCTGCTGCGCCCGCTCCCAGGTCGGCCCCTCGCGGCAGCGCCTTGGTTCGCCGCAGCGCCAGCTGCGCCGCACTCGCTGCCGGCGACAGATGCACCGCGCTCGCCTTATCGGAATCTATCATGTGGCCGTCGTCGTTGTGGGTGTTGTGGTACTGCGGGTTGTGGGGGAAGTGTGCGTGGCCACCGTAGTCCTGCTCGTACAGCTGCTGCACGTACTCGTTGTCCCCGAACGCGGGGCGCTCCTCCGCGCTGGCCGCCTCCGTGTCGGCCGGCACGTCGTCGGCGCCCAGCACGACAGCGTCCGCGGACTCGGCCGCCACCGCTGCGCCGCCAGCGACTTCTGCCGGGTAGTTGAAAAACTCCTCCTCGTCCTTTCTGGCGGCGGCGCCGCCCAGCTCGTCGTCGTCGCTGTCAGCCGCCTTCTTCTTGGGCTGCGGCTTTCTTCTCAGCTCGCCGCGCTCCTGCCGGAGAGCCTGCTGCTCGCGGTACTTGGCGAGGTATATCTTCAGCACCTCGCTGTAGTTCTCGAACCCGAGGTTGCTCATGGAGTACAGGATGTCCTCGCCGTTGATCGTTTTGCGCTTCTCCATCAGGCATCTGTCGCTGGCCTCGCTCGTGATGAACGAAATGAACTCGGACACACACTCCTGCATGCACTCCTTCGCGTCCTTGGACACCTTCGCGGTGGCGGGCAGCGTGTTCTTCATGATCCGCGCCACGTTGGCGATCGGCAGCCACCGGTCTTGCTCCCTGAGCTCGAAGTCCTGGCTGCTCATGGCGGCGCGTGCTCTCGTTCGCTAGCGGTGCTGGTTGTTTTGCGGTCGACCGGGGCGAGTACTGTTCTGTCGGCTCCCAACCGGAAGAAAGCACACACCACAGGGGAGGACGTCGGGTCAGGCCAGGGGCGGGGGGAGGGAGGGGTGCGGTCAAAGTGGGCGCTCCCAAACGCGTGCTGGTGCCTGAGTGTGTGCGCAAAGGATGCAAAGCAATGGTTCGTCCCTGATGGCTGGGGCGTGAGCTTGTTGTCGTCCCGCATTGTATAAGCACTTTCTCGCTGTGCATATATATTTCGACGACAAGCAAAACCAGAAAACCAGGCTCAGGCTGCAGACTATCGACGCGTCGGAAAAAAAAGAGCGGAGAGGGCGCGTCTATCGACGCCAATCGACCAGCGTGGCCGCCGCTTGTGTGTGTGTGTGTTTTTCTTTCGTGACACCAACCCATATAAGGCACAGTACAGTGAGTGTCTTGGTATGTGTTTGGCTAGCTCGTTCAGTTCACGTACTGATCTTTCCTGCACACGGAGCGGACTGTTCTTGCTAGTTGAGGGGAACAGCGTCCCTGTTTGTGCTGCCGTTTCCCCGCTGCGCTGTGCCTCTTTTCCCGCTCTTCCAGAATGCCAGAGAGCGAAGTTCTGGCCCCGCCAGCGGGCGGAGAACCAGCATCACAGAAAACACCAGATGCCGCCGAGACACCGGCGAAGAGCGGCTCCCCGGACGTGACGGCACAGCTGGCGAGCGCAGACGACGACTACGACGCGCGGCAGGGCGCGGAGGACGAGGGGGTCGGCGAGGAAGAGGCGCTGAAATACCTTTTGGCACCGCTAAACGAGTACCTGGAGAAGTCGAAATCAGAACGTCTGCTGTCGCTCAGAAAGCGCGACGGCGACCCCGCAGACCTCGCAGACAGCGACGAGGAAGCAGAGTACGAGGAACTGCTGAGCGAAAGGGGCCTCTCTGCAGAGGAAATCCCGCTCAACATGCCCCTTCGCGAGAAAGAGCAGCTGCTGATGGAGACGATGGATGAGGACCAGCTGAGCCGCTACGAGTTCTTCCGGCGGACAAACGTGAGCACCTCAGGCATCAAGAAACTGGTGCAGAACACTGTCGGGCACACCGTGGGCAGCGACTTTGCCAAACTCATGTCTGGTATCGGGAAGGTGTTTGTCGGAGAAATCGTCCAAAAAGCCAAGGAGGCCCAGCGGAAGCAGAACCAGGCCGCAGTTCTCGAACAATTGAACCGCAAGCACGAACGCGCAGACGGGGAGAATAACACGCACAAACGGAAAATATCTGAAGTCGACACGGTTGACGAGACGGCGACGCAGCCTGCTTCTACTCCTACGAACGCAGAGGACTCTGCCAGCGCAGATAGCGACAAAAAAATCACTCTTCCAGACTCCTCGGAGCAGCTAGCTCCAGGGCATGTGAAAGAGGCATGGAGATTGTATCAAATAGAAAACGGCTCGGTGATACGTGGCCGATGGCGCCAGCAAGGAGCTGGCGACGGCTGGATGTTTCGATAAAAAAAAGAGCCTTTTGAATATACTTGAAAACACACTCACTCACTCACTGACAAACGTCGGCACGCACCCTATATCAGGTCTTTATTCGGGTAAAAGAGGATTTTCACCTGTCTGTCCTTGTGGTTCATCAGCTCGTAAAACCCCTTTTCCACGCCGTCGCGCAGGTCGACTTTGGAAGTGATGAGGGAGCGAGCCTCGTCAACGGGGATCAGGCCTTCTTCGAACGCCTTGACGCACTCTTCAAAATCGGATTTCACAAAACAGATCGATCCAGTCACCAGTTTCTCGGAAAAGGTAACGTGCATCGGCTCGTAGTGGACCTTCTTGTGGGCCCAGACGGCCACGTTGGTGGCCACTCCGCGAACGGCAAGCGCCTTGAGAGACGTCTCAAACGTGACAGGCATGCCCGAGCAATCGTACGAGCGGTGGAACCCGAACCCAGACGGGGACATGGCCCTGAGGTCCGCCACGCACTCATCGGCGGACTTTCCCGTTGGGTCGTACACCTCGGCACCCAGCTTCGCGGCGAGCTCTCTTCGGATGGCGGCCGGCTCGCTGACGACGACCTTGCCGCACTTGTGGCCCTTGAGCGCGAGGATAGTGGTGAGGCCAATGGGCCCGCCACCAAGGATGAGGGCGGATTGTCCCTCCTCGAACCTGGAGACGCTCACTGCGTGCCAGGAGACGGCGATCGGCTGCACCAGGGCGGCGACATCCATCGGGATCTTGGCCCTGTCGAACTTGATGAGCTTCTGCTGGTTCGTGACGAGGTACTCTGCGAGACCGCCGTCCTGGAAGCCGAGGCCTGTCAGCGCAAGGTACTCGCACGCGTTGTAGTTGCCCGTCTGGCACGCGGGGCAGCTGTCGACCTCCCTGTTGGGCGAGTCCGGGAACCGGTACTTGTCCATGCAGGTGCCGGTCACCTCCACGACGACGGAGTCGCCTGGCTTGAAGTCCACGACGCTGCTGCCGACCTCCACGACCTCCGCGGCCATCTCGTGGCCCATCACGCAGCCGAGCTCCGAGCGCTTGCCCGAGATGCTGTTGGGCTGCTCCTTGATGAAGACGTTCTTCTTGAGCTCTGTCAGATCGCTGCCGCAGATGGCTGCATAGTGGATCCGCACCTTGACGTCGTCACCCCGCTCCACCTGCGGCTCCGGGTAGTCCTCGACGAACCGCACGTCGCCGACGCCGTAGTACACGATGGCTCTCATCTCGAAGTCGGTTGGCAGCAGCAGAAGCCCAGGCTGCCGTGTGCAAAGCTGCACCGCAAAGAAGCTGCCGCTATCACTATCATTGCTGTCACCACCACTATCAGCCAGGAGTGAGGCAGCCACCCCCACACCCCGCAGAGCGCCGCTGACGTAAGCTCTGATGTAACTGCTGAGGTAAGCACGCAATTATGTTTACTGGCACGTGACACGCCGATTGCTGGTGGAGACTAGATAGATAGATAGTGGAGATGAAGAGAAGAGGATGGAGAGAACAAGCACAAATCAGCCGAACACATAAATTATCAGTATATACACACACGAATTGATAACCAATAACAGGCACGGACAGTTCCTGGTCGCTCAAAGCACCAACACACAAGAGAAACACGGCCGCTGGTAGGCGGCCGCAACAAACAAAAAAAGGGGGGGGGGGGGGGTGATGGTCCAGCAAATGGAGGGAGAGAGAGTAGAACTAATTAAAGTCACCCTCGACACAATCACTTGCGGAGCGCGGAGAAAGGGCAGATCAGGGACATACACACACACACAATGACGTCCGCGAAGCTTTCTTCTCTCTCGTAAACGCACACGCACACCCCAGCCGCTCTAGCACGCGCGGCGCGAGAAGACACAGGGCCGTGCTGCCGGCCCGTCCTTGAACACATCAAATACACACACAACGTCAAGGACAGCCGCAGCAACAAAGGCACGCCGCTTCGCTCGCTCGCGCACGCCAGAGGCCAGCCGGAGGGAGGCAGATTGTTTTTCGGGGAAAAGCAATAAAAATGGTCGCTAAAACCAGCTAGCAGCATAGCAAGCAGAAACTCAGTTAGTCACCTCGGCGACAGGGCTCTGCTTGCTCTCAGAGGACTCCTCGTCATCGTCATCCTCCGCATACAAGGCAGCTCTCTCCTCCTCGGTGAGGTCAGCAATAACTCTCTGCTCCAAGTTTGGAATCTCAGCCATACCGTAGACACCAATGGAAATACAGCCGAGAACACCAGAGACACACGAGAACACCAAGGCAACAATACCTCTAGCAGTGAAGCCGGCAGGCAGTGCCTTAGGCTGCACGTTCTGGCCAGTGAGGTCTAAGTAGTCCTCAGAGTTTCCAGCAGCATTACCCTCGGTAGCCACATTAACACTGTTACAGACATCAAGCCAGCTGTCAGTGAAGGCTTGCTCCTCATTTGATTGCAGACTGATTGGGTCTTCAACAATAGTGAGGACAAGACCTTGCAGCAAGTGCCATTCAATGTGACAGTGGAAGTACCACACACCTGGGTTGGTCGACTTGAATCTGATAACAAAGTAAGAGTATGGTCTGACGTACAGAGTGTCTCTTCTCATTGGGTACTCAGGAGGAGTGTAAGGAGCAGACGCGTTGTAAGGGATAGGATCCGAAGAGTCACTGTGGTCTGGTCCTCTTTCGTAAACCTGGAAGACGTGACCATGCAAATGGAATGGATGCTTACCAGTGTCGTTGTTGTTAAGAACCATCTCGACAGTCTCGTTGGCTTGAAGCACAAAGGTGTTTGTGTTCGTTCCGTAAACCAGTGAATCGGTAGCATCGTCACCAGAAGACATAGCAGTAGCCAGCGTTGGTACCTTAGGAGCCACGTAAGTGATGTTGTTGAAGAAAGCATAGTTGATACCGTTACCCAAGTTATCCATAACCACGTCAACCTTTATTTGGTAGTCGTAAGAATCATACACCTCCTCTTTGTCCAGAGGAGTTAGGTAAAAGTCATCCAAGAAACCGGTGTAGTAGTCGTCAATGTAGTACTCGTCAGGAAGTTCTGCGTCCTCGTCGTACACGATATAGTTCGTGACGTTCAAGAGCAGGTCGTCAGGAATAGTGTCCAGCATATCGTCGTCAAACTTTTGCATGAATGCATAGTTCTTGGAGGTATCGTTCTTGGTAGTTATCAAGACGTCATATCTCTGGGCAACAGTGATGTAGATCTCATTTGTTTCATTTGGCTCAACGTACACACCGTCGACAGCAATGACAGTGAATGTATGGTCTTCCATGTAGAGATACTGAGAGACAAAGCCTCCCAGGTTGATGATTCTCAACAAGTAGGTGGTGTCAGGCTCGACATTCCAAGTGTTGTTCATGGTGTCGTTCATGAGCAAGTTCTGCGGAATTGGCTCAGCACCAGTAGGGTTGTAGACACTCAAGAAACTCTCTGTCAGAGGGGTGACCAGCTCGTGGTACCACTCAGAGACGGTTACGATGACATCCTCGTCCCAGTCGTAAGGAGGGTCAGGGTCTTCGATGATGAAGGCACCTCTCATACCGTCCATGTACTGGCCGTCAGTATGGGAGTGGTACCAGTAAGTACCGGCCTGGTCAGGAACAGAGAAGTTGTACAAGAAGGTGTCACCAGGGGCGATAGGGCACTGGTTGACCATTGGAGGGCCATCCATCTGGTTGGAGCCAGTCTGGAAGAGGCCGTGGAAGTGGAGGGAAGTGTTGAGGTCGGAGAAGCCGTTGGTGAGGTAGAGCTCGATGCGGTCACCCTTCTTGACTCTGATGTCTGGCCATGGGAACTCGCCGTTACAGGTGATGACTGGTCTCTCGTACAGGCCGTCTGGGTTGGCGGAATCCCAACCGGTGGTCCAGTTGAGGTGCACAACCTCTGCCAAGGCCGTTGCCGAGAAGACGGCTGCTGCCAGAATAGTGGAACACAACTTCATGTTTGGACGAGGCAAGACTGGTGGGGCCTGTGCGCCGTTTGTGTGTGTGTGTGTATGTGTAGCACTCCTTTCAACGGGAAAAGAGCAGGCGACCGTCTTGCTGTGCAGTGCAGCTGTGGGAGCGGATTGTGCAGTCTTTATAGCCGCCCACGCCAGAGGGATAAAGGGGGAGACAGACCACCACGCCAGCGTTGTTGGGGGGGGGGCACAGGGCCGGGAAGCACGTCCGCTTGCATGCAAAAAAAATGCAGAGCATACATAGTCGGGACGGGATGAAAAAAAAAACATCTCAGCAGGAATTGTGTTTCCCGACATTGTCTGTTGTTGGGCGCACAATAGAAAATGTACTGTTTGGGCAATGTCAAAGACCAACACGGGTCTAAATAAAGCTTAAATTTGCTTTCAGTGAATTGCTGGAAGAGCGGGGGGGGGGGGGGGGAAGCAAGGGAGGCCTAAAGCGAGCTAGCGGGCTGGCTGGCTGGCTGGCTGGCTGGCCGGCCCAGTTGCTGCTCCGCGTCGTGGCAGAGATGGGTGGACAGAGAGGGCAGGCGCGGGTGTGCGCTGTCTGCCCGTCTGCTTAAGGCCCCCCACCACCCCTCCCCCCTGGACTGGGCTGCTGTGCGTCTGAGGGCTGCAACAATAGATTATCCTGATAATCACATATTGGGAAAATCAGCGATTTCCGCGGTGCCGACAAGGACCGAGCAGAAGCTGGGCGCGGGGCGGCGGGAGGGTAAGGGGGGTGGGGTGGCCCAGGGAGCGCAGCGTGGCATAAATTCCCGGACTTATCGCGCGCCGTTTTGCTGAGGATGGGATGCGATGGATTGTTCCGGGCTTGGCGGGGGCGCGGGGGCCAGGCGCTGGGCTGCCAAGCCGGCTCCTCAGCGAGGAGCGAGGAGCGCGGCGGCGCTTGCTGGGCAGCGCGCTCGCTGCCTGGGCCCTCCAGCTGCCCCTGCCCCCACCGCGTGCATCACAGACCTCTGTTGCGCTGCCTGCCGCTGCCTGCTGCTGCCCGCCGCGCTGCAGGCAGCGCAGCCAATCGCCGCCTGATAAAAGGCCGTTCCCGCCAGGCGGGGCTGCCTGGCTGCCTGCAAATGCCTGGCAAAAAAAAATTTTCTTCGCCTTCTGCTTCTCTGGTGCAGCCCAGCGAAGGGCTCGTCCGATGTCTCCTTCGCTGGCCCGCGCACGCAAAGGGCCTCGCTGCGCGATCTCTTTGTTGTCGCCCGGCTGGCCATGTGCGCGCGGCTAAACGCGCCTGTAGGGGAAGCACGCCAGCCGCTTCACTAGCCGCTTCGCTCGCTCCCGCCCCGCGCCTGGGCCCATCCCGAGCCCAGCCGGGGTCCCGCCTCGGTCCCAACCTCCAAACCCAACACACACACCCCGCTAAGGGGCAGGAGACAACCGCCAAAAATAAATGCCACAAAAAAAAAGTGGGGAGGACAGAAAAAAAAAAAAAAGCTCCTCATCAGGGGCTCGAACCCTGGACATTTCGGTCGACTTCCGATTAGAAAATCCTTAAAAGCCGAACGCTCTACCAACTGAGCTAATAAGGATGGAACTGCACTGGTTTTCACCAGTGCTCCTATACGGCTGTGCTGGGTCCGGCACTCCCTTCCCTCCCCTTCCCTTCCTCCCCCTCTGGTTAGCTCTGCTGGCACGTTTCCGCACACACAACAGGGCGCCCCAGCGTGCCACCGTGCGCCCCAGCTGCCACGCGCAAGCGCAAGAGCACCTCGCACAGGCGAAAGCATCCCGCCTCTTGCTGCTCCTCTCCTTATTCTGCTCCCCCCCTCCCCTCCTCCCCCCGTAAATCCATCCGCGCACGCGCGCTCTGCCCGTCAAGAGAAAGCCGCGCCCCGTCTCCCACCAGCACCGCCGCCTTCACACCGCCTTCACACCGCCTCACCCACTGCCATTGAGCAGACCGTGGGCCTCCCCTGCCCTCCCCTGTAAAGGCCTCCTCTTCCTCTGCTCCTCTTCCTCTGCTCCTCTTCCTCTGCTCCTCTTCCTCTGCTCCTTTTCCCCTGCTCCCTGCTTTTGTTTTCATTTTTTTTTGCCTGCCCCGCCTCTGTTTTTTTCCTCCCCTCCTCCCCTAACAGATTCACAACGCTCCACAGCAGCTGCCACACCCCCGAGCGAGCCAGTGCTGCCAGCCCCTCGTCGCTCTGCCAATCACTCGCACGCCGTTGCGCACCGCCGCGACACACAGCACGCCGCCCCCTGCCGAACGCGCAAGCGCAACGAAAGAACAGGCCAGCCACGCGCGCGCCGTCCCAGCCACGAACACAAGCACGCGTCAGGCGCAGCGCACACACGACGTCCCGAAGCGATCCCTGTTCCCCCCACCTCATGGCCCCAAGACGCACACCGCCTCACAGACATGCAGCAGTTCCTCTCCTCCAAAAGTGGACAGCTTGAGAGACCAGCCAGCACGCCCGCACAGATCTTCAAAGCATACAGAGAGAGGGACAAACTCCGACAGCAGACAGCAGATCAACCCCCCGCAACGGCTCCCAGCACGACTCCCAGCACGCCCCCTACCCGGCCACAGCATCGACCCGAGCCAAGCAAGCTCGTCCTGTCCGCGAGAGGGAAGTTTCAAATCAGGCCCCCAAGGGTGAAACCCGACATGTTTGAAGTGTCCTTTAGAGTCTCTCCCGAAAAGCTCCGCTTGCAGCTGGACGGACCAAGGGCCTCAGCTGCTGACAAGGAACAAACAATAGAAGTGATATGCATTGACGCAAACTCGCCACCACAACCAAAGCGCACAAACCAGTTCTTTCTCGAGGTCTCTCAGCGGTCCCAGCGGGAGCAGACAAAGTCCCTCTCGTTTCTCACAGAAGCCAGAGACATGAGGCCGCCTGTCATTTCTAGAGAAGAACTCTCCGTTTATGATAAACAAGATGATGAAATCTACTCTCAGCCCACAATCACGACATTCCCAACGAGACATACCCGCAGAAACACTATTCAAATATCCGTGGACGAGCACATGTTATTGCAGACATATGCTCAAAGACACAGGAAGGCTCAACCATCTGTAACTTACGAGCAACACCAACTGTTAGATGAAATCCCGGAACTATATGCACAAGCAAAGTACTCGAATCTGGGCGAACCAAGCTTCAAGCGACTTATGAGCAAGAAGTATCTAAACGTTTCCGGCTCCCAATGGTGCGACGCATTCCGACCTACATCCTACAAGGAAATCTTGCAACCAAAGAACGTGAAAAACGAGCTCCATCGCTGGATCACTAATATATTCACCGATCTTAAAAAAGTCGACCGGGTGAAGCGGGCACAGAAGCTGTCCACGAAACAGACGGCACAGGGCGAATTCGATGATTTCATTGTCGATGACAATGTAGACACTTCTGATGATAACAGTTGCATCCTGCCCTCCATGATTATAGTGGGACCCTGCGGGTGCGGGAAAACTGCCGCGGTTTATGCTGTGGCAAATGAAGAACTGAACAGTCATGTGTTTGAGATTAATTCCAGTCAATCCAGGGCAAAGAAAGACATTAATTTTCATTTGAAACAAATAGGCACCACAAAAGCTGTGAAGAATGGCTCGGATAAAGGCATAATATTGTTCGATGATGTCGAACTTATAGAGGAGGACACTGACGACAGAGAGTTCTGGAGCAGTATTATCGATCTGTTGACCTACTCACGCCGTCCTGTCGTCTTCACAACGACAGACATCTCTTGCATTCCACCTAATATCGTCGAACAATCTGCCATAGTTAGCTTTCAAAAGCCGAGTGGTTCTGTTCTAACAGAGTATCTAGATTTGATTTCCCTGCGAATGGGGATGAGTATTGATAGAGAGTCACTGGCTGGGCTAACGAAATTTGACTTGAGGCGAGCTATAATGGAGCTGCAAATGTTGAGCTACTATGTTCCAGGGCGAGATGGCCGGGAGCTGATTGCTGTGACTCGACGAGACAGCACGAGGAAGCCGCTCCTGTGTGGGGAGGTACAAGGTTTATCTGACTTGGAATATAAATCGTTAAGTAACGATCTTGACTATGCGTGGGATGACTCTGAAGACGACGAAACTACACATTCGACCGACGCGAGAGACTACAAGAAGAACCTCATTCACTTTTACTCCTCAAAGCTGTACTCTCACGGGAGCAGAAAGATGCGCTCTCGCTTCAAAGATGGTGATCATCTTCTGCAGACGCACCCTGGATCTCTATTTGGCAGGCTGAGCAGCAGTGCACTCTGCACCGACGTTTTGCCGTTCATAAAGGAGATGGCGAAAACCGAGTTCGTAAGGGTCCAGATAGTTGCAAACTACGGCAACTTTGGCGAACAGTCCAGCGCGGTGCTTGCGAGAGAAGTGTCCCGAACCCGGCGCTTTGAGGCCGACCCAAGCGACTACTTTGATGATCTCTTTAGCTGAAAAGGACGCGCGCGGCGCGCATCTCGTTCTCTGATTTTTATTGTTATCTCTGAGCTGATACGTTGCGTCGATCGACGCGAGTGGATGTTGAAAAATTTTTTTTGTTCCTGCTCCACAGTGTCAAAGCTCATCTTCAACTCACCGGTGGTGGTTGTGTTTACCTTGTGTGCTGTCAACGCTCGCGCTGCCCTGAGTTGACAAGACCGCAGAGAAGTGTTGGCAGCAAGCCGGTGCTGATCCTTGAAGTGTTCTGAGATGTTTGCCGCACGCGGCCGCGGCGCGAATATGAAGCTCGGACACGCCGTTCGTCATTTGGCAACGACGTTGGATCACATAAAACCACCACAGGGCTATGAATCGAGAACCCCGCCCTATGCCAAGCTGATCAACAACCTGTTCACGGTCAAGAAGATACTGAATGACCAGCCACTGACTTTGGCTGAGAAAATCCTTTTTACCCACTTGGTGGACCCTGAGGAATTGAGCGGATATTCCTCTTCCAGAGACATCAGAGGTCTCAAGTACCTTAAACTGAACCCAGATAGAGTTGCCATGCAGGACGCTTCGGCTCAGATGGCGCTGCTGCAGTTCATGACTTGTGGGATGAAGTCAACTGCTGTTCCGGCCTCCATACATTGCGACCACTTGATCGTCGGAAAGGAGGGGGCTGACAGCGACCTCAAGTCGTCGGTCGCTACTAACAAGGAAGTGTTTGACTTCCTGCAGAGCTGTGGGGAAAAGTATGGTATCCAATTTTGGGGGCCTGGCTCTGGTATCATTCACCAAATTGTGCTAGAGAACTTCTCTGTTCCAGGTCTCATGATGCTTGGAACTGACTCTCACACTCCTAACGCTGGTGGTCTCGGTGCGATTGCCATTGGAGTCGGGGGAGCCGATGCCGTGGATGCCTTGACGGGTACCCCATGGGAACTGAAAGCCCCTAAGGTGCTCGGGGTCAAGTTAAATGGTCATTTGAATGGGTGGACATCTCCTAAGGATGTGATTACGCATCTCGCTGGGCTGCTTACAGTTCGAGGCGGAACAGGTTTCATTGTCGAGTATTTTGGAGAAGGTGTGGGCTCTCTGAGCTGCACTGGAATGGCCACCATCTGTAACATGGGTGCTGAGATTGGTGCTACGACCTCCACGTTCCCAATGCAGGATGCTCACTACAGATACTTGTACGCGACAAATCGTGGCCCAATCGCTGATCAGGCTCGCCAGGTTAATAAGGAGTACCAGTTCCTGACTGCTGATGAAGGTTGTGAGTACGATCAGGTTATAGAAGTGGATCTGAACACGCTCGAGCCTAGTGTGAATGGTCCGTTCACTCCAGACCTGTCGACACCGATTTCGAAACTGGGAGAGACAACCAAGGAAAACAAATGGCCTAAGAACATCACCGCAGGTCTGATTGGTTCGTGCACCAATTCGTCGTACCAGGACATGTCCAGAGCGGCTTCGCTGATGAAGCAAGCTGCCTCCGCCGGTCTCAAGCCAAAGATTCCATTCTTTGTGACTCCCGGATCAGAGCAGATCAGAGCCACCATAGAGAGAGACGGGCTGATTGAGACCTTCCAGGACAACGGTGCAATTGTGCTTGCGAACGCGTGTGGTCCATGTATTGGGCAGTGGGATAGAGGCGAGGACGCGCCCAAGGACGCCAATGTGATCTTCACCTCGTTCAATCGAAACTTCAGAGCCAGAAACGACGGGAACAGAGACACTATGAACTTTCTGACTTCTCCGGACATTGTGACAGCGATGATTTATAGCGGCGACATGGAGTTCAACCCACTGAGAGACTCCATCGAGCTTCCGAGCGGCGAGAGCTTCAAGTTCCAGCCTCCTCAGGGAGACGAGCTGCCTTCGCAGGGATTCACGCCCGGCAGGAAGGAGTTCTACCCTGATCCAGAGCCTGTTCCAAAGCCTGAGGTGGAGGTGAGCGTCTCACCAGAGTCGGACAGACTGCAACTCCTCGAGCCGTTCAAGCCTTGGGACGGCCAGGAGCTCAACACTACGGTGCTACTCAAAGTGGAAGGTAAATGTACAACGGATCACATTTCTGCAGCAGGAGTGTGGCTGAAATACAAAGGCCACCTGGAGAACATCTCGTACAACACGCTAATTGGAGCACAGAACAAGGAAACGGGAGAAGTGAATGTGGCGTACGACCTGGACGGCAAGCCCTTTGGCATACCAGAGCTGATGGTAAAGTGGAAAGGCGAGGACAGAGACTGGTGCGTGGTGGCAGAGCACAACTACGGAGAAGGCTCTGCCCGGGAGCACGCTGCGCTCTCCCCGCGCTTCCTAGGCGGGAAGGTCATCCTGGTGAAGTCCTTTGCCAGAATTCACGAGACCAACCTGAAGAAGCAGGGCATGCTGCCGCTCACGTTCGCAGACGAAAGCGACTACGACAAGCTGAGCTCCGGTGACTTGCTCACCACTGTCGGCTTGCCAGAGATGGTGCAGCAGGGCGGCAACAACGGTGGCATTTTGAAGGCGAGGGTCACCAAGAAGAACGGCGAGTCCTTCGTCATTGACTGCAAGCACACCATGTCCGAGGACCAGATCGAGTTCTTCAAAGCAGGATCAGCCATCAACCACATTGGAAACCTCAAGAGAGAACAGCAAGCTCTGTAATGGAACACCTATTATTTATTTCTAACAAACTTCTAGATCATCATCACGAGGGTAAGCCCGACAACACAGTAGCGATTTGTATCATGCCCCCTCTCTTTCGAGGATGTCACAGCTGAGCTTCCAACTTCTGTCATCCTCCTTCATGTTCACCTGCTTCACCTTCCAGATCTCGAGGAGAATCAGCTCCTGGAGACATGGAACGCCAGCAATGTCAAACATATCCTGGAACTCGGCCACTTCGTCCTTCACCTGGATCTGCGAGGCAAGGTTCTTGATGGTGGCCTTTCTGATCAGGTCAACGTTGTCATTCCGGTTATACAAGGCATGCAACTCGCCAACATCTCTGTACGGAATCTGCAGCGTTTGCAGGTCCGAGATGATCGAGGTGATCTTGAAATACTTGTCGATATTAATCAGCTTCTGGTTCAAGAACGACTTGGTGTTGGTTCTAAAGTTCGAGTTGCCATCCACAGTAAACGTCAAGTCCTGCAGGAACAGCGAGAGGTACGGAACAATCGGAATATCAAGATCGTCCTCCAAGTTTGACGTCAAAAAGTCATTGAGCTTGTTTCTGTACACGGCGTAGTTCTTCTCGGGGTGAATGATCGCCGTCAGATAGTTGAACAACTCTCGGTACTTCTCCGACAAACCCTCAATTATAGGCCCGATTCTCGAAATCAAAAAGCTCTGTAACGACGTCATGATGGAGGCAAGAGAGTTGAAGTTTCGCATATAGAGACAGGAAATGGCAATTTTCAGCCAGCATTTGAACGCGTGTACACGCTGGCGCATCTGCAGCTTAGGCTGCAGTACACTTTCAATAACGTAGTCACTGAGCAAGTTCGTAAAGAGCACAGACCGCTGGATATTAGGCGACAGGTTGAGGTGCAGCTTCTTGGAGGTGAAATTCTGGTTCAGCAGCTCCTCGGCCTTGATTGAACAAAACATCTTACTTTCAATTAGGGTCAACTGCTTGGCAATCTCCAACCCGTTGTAATTCAGTAGTACCAAATCCTGGTTCAAAATTTTCCAGCTCTCTTGAGAAGTTCGCCACCATGACTCAATCATGGACTGTGTATCAAGTGGCACAAACTGATCTCGTCCATTTCCTCCTTTCATCCAATGATTTTGCAGCATATTCCTGTAAGATACCACAGTTTTCGTAATGGACGTGAGATGAGACGAAGAAAGCAGCAGAGAACCCGAATTAGTGTTCTTCAAGTCGACCGCTAATTGCAAATCTACCGAGTTCCTGTTCGAAGAACTTTCCTTAATGGTACTGACATCGTCAATGTCATCCAACAGAGAAACATCAACATCATTGAGAAATCCATATGGAGCAGAGAATGAAAACATAGACAGGTGTTTCGATAGGCGCTTTCTTTGCAACTTGGCAGATATCTTACGAGGAACAAGCTGAGAATCATTGTCGATATTGTTATAGTAGTTGAGACGATCTTTCATCGTTTCAACAGGAGGTTGTCCAACAAGCTTGGAGGCAATTTCAATCAATTTGAATCCTTCAATAGGCAGATGTTCCTTCACTGCTTCGTTGAAGAAGTTGATCAAAGGCGCCAACAAGATGTAATCAGTACGTGGCTTCCAGTAACTCTCTAACCAGAGTTGGAATGTTCTGCACACCAGTTTCCGGCGATTCATGATCTGCGACTCCAGCGAAGAATACTTCGTGTTCCCAACTTTACCCATCTTCTTTGCCTCTTCCAAGGCCTTATTGGTGACATCAAATCTAGCAACTAGTTCTTCCAATAATATCGCACCTTGAGAAAAGATCCTAAAAGTCAAGAAAAACGTGGAAATGAAGAAGTAGGCAGGAGGAGAGTTTTCATCAGTCAGCATGAACACCAAAGATCTGAATGAAGCTCCAAGAAGCTCATTATCCGCGCTCCGCAAAATCTCATTTTCCGGATTAAAATGATCAACTTCACCCGCTGTAGAAGTCAAACCCAACCCTTCCATATTCAACCCAGACGATGCTTTAGCGATTTCTGGGTCGTCAAAAATACCTCCCATAGTTCCATCGTTGGAAATGAAAGGTGAAGAGTTTTTTGGAGCAATTCCAGACAGAAAATCAAGCCCATCCGCTGACATCTCCATATTATTGGCATCTCCGGCTCTAAACAATGAAAATCTTTTTGAAGCTCTTGTTACCGTAGGAGATCCGCTGCGCTCACCCTCATTCTGGAATGCCATAGACTGTCTTTTGTGTTGTTGAACCTGCTCCTTCACATTTTGATGATCCATGAGGCCGGCAGAGCAATGGCGCAAAAATGTTTCGGGAGATATACTCATTTCAATAAAATCAGGGTATTCTCTTGAGGCTGGCAGCTGGAAGTCCTTAGCAACCGCCATGAGCGTACTCAGCACCCTGTAAGTCGAACTGACGCTAGAAATCATGAGACATGCCACATTGACAACTGCGCCTCCTTCACGTGAATAGAAATATAGATCATCACCAGGAGGCTTTGGCTTGCGTTGAGAACCATTGGTTCTCAAAGACATTCCTCGTTCAGGGGACTTCAACTGTACGTTCTTGTCTCCATTTGCATTATCCACCAGTAATCCTATATTCATCATCAGTCTATCCTGCAGTTTTTCAAGAGTTGCATAGTCCTTTGCTAGCTGTTTGAATTGCTCTCCTACAGTACTTGCAGGCTGCGTGCGCGGAATTGCAGGTATCTTGTAGTCGGTGGGTAGCATCGTTCTGATCAATACACTGAGATACTGTATTTCCTTAACCAACAAGCTTATGTGATGACCGATATTTTCAACCACCTCAAACCCTTTAGAGTTGTTTTCAACCAAGTCTAATCTTCCCGATATCAACGCCAGGTACCCAATAAGGTGGCTGTATACCTCGTTGAGGCGATACGTAGCGGTTGGAGGTTTTTCAAGGTACGGAACGGGCATAAGCTCAAAAGCACGTCTGGAACGAGCTTCAAGATCATCGCTCTCGAGACCCCACACATCCAAAAAGGTAATTGCTTTCTGTAGGACTTGGAATGTCAATAGCTGCAAATACTCGATTTTCGTGATATCCATGGTGTTCATATAGTCTTTGACTCTGAATATTAGATCCGACCAGTCTCTTAAAAGCTTCTTTCTGATTTTCCTAACAATAGGTTTCTTTTGCACAATCTGACTGGATCTTGAAATACAGTCAGTCTCCGTTAGCAACAGCCTGACACCGTAAGTAATACCATTAATGTAGCTCACATCGAATGTGTACCCTTTCAAATCACCATTGATGTAGAGAGGTTTGCTCTGTGGGTTTAAAAGAAATGTACCCGCACTTCGCAGCAGTCTTTTCAGAGGTCTGCGGGACGCAGCAATTCTGGCATTGCCTTTCAAAACTTCTTTGTCTCCAAAAGCCTTGTCATCATCCAGGTCCTCAATAACGGTTGCTCTGAAATAATTCATCGGCACCCAGCCACGTTTCAGTGAATTGATAAGGGTTACTTCTCCCCATCCAGATTCGTCCAGTGCATATGTGAAAGCAATATCATCCTGGCCGAAAGATAGGCAGATTGCAGCATCATCTTCCGACTCCAAGGTAGAGGAATCAAAGGGGAAGGTCGATGTGACAAAGAGTGTGGATGCGTCATTATCTGTATCAACCTCAGCACTTTCATAGAAGAGATCTTCCGCCATGTTCATACTGAGCAACTGTCTGGTAGATTCAGTTTTTGTCATCAGTGCATCCAATGTTGCTCTAGACACAGATCTGGTGACAGTATTTTTCTCGATCACAGAAGCCATATTGCTATTTCTTTTGGACAAGCGTCGCTGTCCTTCGCCAATACCAGGATACAGAGATTGTTGTCTTACTGAAACTCTGGCCTTTCGGGTTGATGGCGCCTTGGGTTGCGTTTGTGTGACATTATTATGAGGCGGAGAGTCCTTACCGGAATCCCCAATGGAAAACTTCTGTAGAACTGGTGATATTAGCGATTCCTCATCCGATGCTAGCTTGCTTGCTGATGGATTTATACTGAGGGATTTTGCTGGCCGTGCAGAGTAAATACTGGATGAAGAACTATCTCTTACATTACGAGGTGCCACCATGTTCTGGTGCATGGCCTCTGTCGGAGATGGTTGGCTTTCAACTTTAAAGGATCTAGACTCTGGAATGGATGCAAGCACAGGTATAGTATTTTTGTGGCTATCTGTTCTTAGCACAGGAACTGGTGCCACTGAGGACTTTTCGGCCCCCCGTAAATCGAAGGAGCTAGATGTGATTTCTGATTTCGCAGTCGCTGGATTGATCGACGGCTTGGACATACTTGGTGTCTCATTCACTTCCTCTTCTTCCTCTTCTTCCTCTTCTTCCTCTTCTTCCTCCTGAATTGACACCTCGGTTAAGTGCGAGGAGGAGAAAACGGTAAGAGAGGAACCTCTTACTGCGCTTGAAATTAGAGGATTCGTGAATCTGTTTGTTGTTTCAAGCACGGGAGTTTTGACATCATCAAATTTATGTGTCTCCACGATGGGCGTCTTTTCAGCTAGCCCAGTCTCTGTAGAGGAAAGGGAGTCTTGATCCTTATCAAGGTCAATGAAATTACTTTCGGAAACAGAAGACGAGTCATCACCTGTGACATCATAGCGCTCAACCACTTCGTGGACGTTCGAGACGATATCTCCCGTCTCAACGGTAGACATTGATATATCAGTTTGTTCCACTGTGCGTGTCCCGTGCCCCGCAGAAAGCACAGATCCTGGTCCCGGGGACGACATCAACAGCTTGCCAGAGCCCTTAGTAGTGTCAGGTGTGTTGGGCTTCCGCGAGCGGACATCGAGGGCATCTGGGGTGGGTGAGGCGGCGGTAGTCTCATCGAGATAGCTTGTCATGGAATCCTCTGGCTCGCCCCTCATGGAGCCCATGGAAAGGTCAGCGGGGGCCTCGCTGGACGGCGAGCTGGCCTGCAGGACCACGAATTCCTTGAACTTTTCCTGGGAGAGCTGGTCTTCTGGTCGCTCGAACAGCGCGCGTTCTGGCGACCTGGACGGGCCAAAGACGCCGCTTTCCTCGCCAACCCAGGTACCAGGCATTGGGGACGGCTGGGGCTGCGCGTCGGTGGAGCCTGACACGTCCTGCATGCGCGAAGCGGCCGACTGCAAGGTCAATTCTGCCGGGCGCTCGCTCCTTCTGAAGTTGAGCGGAGACGTGGCTGCGGACATAGGGCTCATGACGCCCTGACTGTCCGCGAGACGCGGCGTGGTGATGTCTTCTATTGCCAGTGCTGCCGCGCGCGCTGTGTTAGTGAAATGCTTCCGCGTCGCACAAGGGGATGGGGGGGAGCGTACGGAGGGCCGCGCGCGGGACGCGACTTCCCCCGCTTCCCCCGCTGCCTTCTTTCTTGCGTCTCACTTACCGTGCCCCGAGCGGCCTGCGCCGGGCCCTGACTCGAACGTGAACTTGTCTTCCTCTGTCCCTGTCTGCATTGGCGTTCCGTGGCTGTCCTCTGCGCGCTCGTAGGGGTAAACCAGCGCGCTGAACAGTGCTCGAGAGTGTCGCCAGCTTGCACATCGGCACACACACTAATTTAAACCCCTCCCCCCTTAATGCGTGTAATTCCACTCCAATTGTTTTTCTCAATTTCACCCAATTTGTTATTCTCTCCCAGGGATCTGCATGCTGCTTAGTTAGCCCCTATGCAGAAACTGCATAAGAGCAACGCGTAACGCAAAAAAAACCACAGCAACACCCACACAACACCCACCGGGCACACCCCGCACCGCTCTTCTTCCTCCACGGTAGCAGGCACAGAGAGAGCAGAGCGAGCAGAGCGAGCAGAGCGGCACAGAGAACAAGGGCTGCTGGTGCAAGCAGAGCTGCCCAGTGCCTGCCTGCCTGCCTACACGCTCGCGCGCACCAGCTCGCACACCTCCTCGCCGAGCGCCAGGCACTCCGCAGGCGTGCCGGCCTCGCTGTACACCCGCACGACGTCCTCCGTCCCGCTGGCCCTCACGAACGAGCGCGCCGTGCCGCCGTGCCTGCGCACAGCGCTGTCGATGCGTGCCTGGAGCCCCGGCGGCCGCACCAGCTCCCGCTCTGCGTTCGTCGTCTCAAACAGAAACCGGTCCGGCACCAGCACCTTGAACAGCCGGTTCGGCAGGTCCGTGTAGGCGCGTGCCCAGTCCTCGGCGGTCTTGCCGGTCAGCTTGAGCGCCACGAGCACCGCCAGCATGTCCGACGTCGAGTCCCCCACCGTCTGGTTGATCAGAGCAGCCAGCAACCTCAGCGTCTCCACTGCTCTTTTTTCTGACGGGTCCCTGCACTCGTAGGACCCCAGAACCTCCAAGCAGCGCTCGGAAAACAGCACAGTCCCGTGGCCGTTGGCCTCAAAGTAGATTCCCACGTCGTACTTCTGTGCCTCGTGGTGCAGGTGCTTCACGCCCGTCGACGTGAACTTGACAGGGAGCTTCAGGGTCTGCTCGATGTACTTCGTCGAGCTGCCGTTCGCGTACGCGGTCTGCACAATGCCTACCTCCAGCCCCAGCGGCGCCAGGCTCGCCAGCAGCTGGCTGATGCACGTCGCCAGCAGCGTCGCGATCCGGTCGCCGTCCAGCAACACAAACCTCTGCGACGGCTCCACGTAGTAAAAGACGATTCGATCTCCGTCACCGTCGAAGGAGGCATACAGCCTAAGCGGGACAGCGTTTTCCAGGCCGCGCGGGAGTCTCTGTTTCGTTTTCACAAAGTCGGCGCCACAGTCGACATTGAGCGACGACGCCGCCTCAAAGTTCGCATTCACCAGCTCGAGGTTGAGCATGCTGCTTTTGAGCTCTGCAACCTGCTTGGCCCCTACGCCGTTAGCTGCGTCAATGGTCACGTCAAGCTGGCCATCGATGCCCCAGAGGTCCAGGATCGACTCGACGCTCTGCGCGAGCTTCGCGTTGTAGCCTTCGATGCTGGGTTTCCCAAAGGCGGGGTCGTTGAAGCAACGGGTGAGATAGTGCAGCTGGGGCGTCGTGGTCACGCCGAAGTCGCTGTGCGATCCCTCGACTGTGATCACGCCGTCAAGAGCAGCCGCGAGGAGCCGGGGGCCGGACTCGCGCGTGTCTCTCGCAAGCACGACGTGGCTCTGCACGGTGAGATCTATCTGCTGGTCTGCGATGATCTCCTGGAGAACGGCGACAAACTCGCCAAAGTCGGCCGCCGCGTTCGCAAGCCTGGTAGCGAGAGACTCCCAGCTCTGGGCGAGCATCTCGCCCATCGGGTCGACGATCTTGACGCCGTTGTCCTCGGGCGGGTTGTGCGACGCGGTGATCATCACGCCGATGGTCCTGGCGCCGAGCTTCATCGAGCGCAGCGCCGCGAGCACGCCGACGCAGAACACCGTCGAGTCGAGGACGCCCGCCTCGGCCCTGAACCCTGCGGTCCCGTACCGGACGTCGAGGCCAGGCGGCTTCGGGTGGCTGTCGTACTTCTCCTTGAGGATGTCGAGGGCTAGCGACATTGGCAGAGAGTGTGTGTGTGTTTGTGCCGCGCGAGAACAGGACGCTGTGTCAGCTGCAGCTGGGCCAAAGGCTTCTTTCTCCTCCTTCCCTTGCTCCAGATCAAAACATACATGCCCAAGGGGGGAAATAACAAACAGGGGGGAACACACAGGTGTGTGCATATGCGCCCGTACACCAGAGGCTGTTTTTTCGGCTTCTCCCTCTTATTTTTTTTGTTGATTACGTAACCAATATGGCGGTAGTGTATCTGCGGTGCGCGGGGGTTGTTGGACTGGGGCAGTGGTGTGTGTGGGCTTTTAATTTCAGGCAGTTAGTTAGCTGTTAGTGTGGTTAGGGAGCGGGCGAGGGCAGAAGAGCCTGGCTGGCTGCTTAGCTCCAGGTGTGCGTCGCTTGCTGAGGGATGGCGCCCGTGCTGTGCGTGTACTCGAGAGAGGAGATCAAGAGCCTGTACCCGGGCCTGTTTCCGGAGCCGGTCGCGGACGAGAGCAACCGTGCGGGGCCGCGGCTTGATGCGGAGAAGTGCGCGCTGTACTCGCTGACGCAGAACCAGTGCACGTTTGACGGCAACCGGACGGTGTGTGTGCCATTCAAGCGGCTGTTTGCGCGGTGTCTGGACGCGCAGTACCACCAGCGGCAGGAGATTATAGGCTACCGGCTGACGCCGTCGCACAGCGGGTACGGGAAGGACCGCGGCGCGGAGGTGTACCGCGACGTGGAGATCACCGACTGGCAGGACAACGACTACGGGAGCAAGCCGTTCGGCGGGCTGCTGAAGGAGTTTCTGCGGGCGGACAAGGTGCTCCAGGAGCGGATGCGGCAGTACTACGACAAGATGGCTGCGGAGGAGGCGCGGGACGGCAGCTGATCCGGCCCCGCGGCCCCTGGCCCAGCCCGTGCCTTCCGGTAAATATGAGATGAGACGTAGGAGAACGAGAATGAAGCTATATAGTGAGCGAGCGGCAGCTGCGCGTACGCTTTCAGAAGACCTCGCCCTCGGGCGGCTGCGGCAGCTTCTTGTTGAGCGAGCTGGCCATCTCCTTTCTGAGCTCGAGGAGGAGCACCTCCATGCTGTAGGTTCTTTTCCAGTGGCTCAGCGTCGGGAACTTGCTCGCCAGCACGACGCCCGTGGTCTTGTCGACGCAGGGGAGGTTGATCTTCGAGATGAAGCGCACGGTCGGCGGCTCGTCCGGGTAGTGGTCGCCGCACTCGATGGTGAGCGAGTAGATTCTATTTTCGTGCGACGAGTTTGGGGGGCCGAGGATCGTGCCGTTCCAGTGCGTCATGGTGATGTCGTCGAGGTCCTGGAGGCCGTACGAGCAGGATTCTGCGCCGAGGCCCTTCTCGCCCTTCTCGAGCTCCTCGAGGAGCTTGAAGTTTCTCGGACTGCGGTGTGTTAGTTGGCCTGGTCTGCCCTACTTATCGGAGGGCGGGGGGGGGTGGGGAAGCGACTTACACCTTCGACATCTTGCAAGGGGCGGGGAGGCGGGGGGCGGGCGGTGCTTCTCTGAACGGGCGTGCACGGACGAGCTGCCACCGTAGATGCACACACACAGACGCACTCACTTGGTAACCAGCAGGGCTGCGTGTTCTGCTCGCCCTTGCTCTCTAATCAGTTATAAACAAAGTCCAGTACAGTAGCGAGGTAAAAAAACCATTGCCCCATGCTGACAAAGCAGGAGGGAGTCAGAAAAAAAAGAGACCCTCGTTTGGCTCATCACGTGATGCGCATCACGCGATCAGATCAGATCTGCAAAGGACACGGCCGGTGCGAGAGGGTTCGCGTCCCGTTTCCTTTCTTGTGTGTGTGTGTGTTATGATTTAAGGGGGCAGGGAGGGGAAGACGGAGGAGGAGGGAGTGCGATTGACGGTTAAGCGCAGGGTGTGTCGGCTCTTGGCGGGCAGGGCGTTGTGTATATAACCAATGGCTTCTCAGCGGGTGCCAGAGGCGGCGTTCAGCTCGCCGTTCATAGAGGACCCTGCTCGGCGGAGCGTGCCAGGGAAGAAGGAGGAGGAGACAGGGGACGATGGGGACGAGGACGACACTTTCCAGCGCAGGAGAGATGCGAGGGCGGCCGCTGGCGACGGGGTCGCGGAGCTGAGGGCGCTGCTCCAGGCCGCGACGAGCGAGAACGCGCGGCTGTCGCTCGAGCTGAAGGTGCAGGCGCGGGACGCGGAGGGCCTGGGCGCGGAGCTGCGGGCAGCCGAGGAGAGCGTGCGGCGCGAGGCTGATCTGCGCGAGGCCGAGCACAGGCTGCGGCTCGAGCAGGCGGCCGCGGCAGGGCGTCTCGAGGAGGAGCTGTTTGCCAAGACGGCGAAGGTGGCGGAGCTCGCAGGGCAGCTGCGGGCGGTCGAGGCGCGCGCCAGCGAGCTCGCGGCGTCGCTGCAGCGGGACGGCGAGTCGCGCGCACGCGAGCTGTACGCCCAGGAGTGCGCGAGCCAGCAGGAGTACATCCGCGAGCTCGAGGCGAAGAACCTCCACATGAGCAGCCGGCTGAAGGAGTGCCAGGTGCGCGGCGACGGCTCCCGCGCGCTGAAGGAGGAGAACGTGCTGCTGCAGCGGCAGCTGGCCGAGCTGCGGCAGGAGAGCCTCGGCGCGCGCACCGCCAAGCGGCAGAAAGTGCAGAGCGCGGACAGCACTGGCGGCAGCACTGGCGGCAGCGACGGGCTGCCAGAGTACAGAGTTCTCCAGCTGAAGGACAACCCGAGCAGCGTGCACGCGTGGACGGTCAGGGAGACACAGGCACGGCTGCGCAGCGAGAACGAGGACCTGCTGCGGTGCGTCAAGGAGCTGCACCCTGGCGGGATGGCTACAGTGCCCGCGTCAGTGTATGAGCGGATGAGGCTGGAGAACGGGCAGATGGCGGAGGAGGTGCGGCGGGCGGAGAAGCGGCTTGTGCGTCTGCGCGAGGCGTACACGCGGAACGCCGCGCGGTTCAACGAGATTGTGTACTATCTTCTCGGGTACAAGGTGGAGGTTGTGAGCGAGCGGCGGCTGCGGCTGGTGTCACGCTACGACGCGGACGGGGTGATCAGCGTCGATCTGGGGAAGCGTGGCGCGGTCGAGGCTGACGGGCTGAAGGTGCGCGCCGCGGGGGCGGCGGTTGACGTGGAGAACCTGGTGAGGTTCTGGGTCAGGGACAGGAAGGAGCCGTGCTGTTTCTTCAGCGCGCTGAGCCTGGAGCTGTGCGACCAGCGTGCGCGGCGCGAGGCGGCGGCTGCGGCAGCCGGTAGCCCGTGAGGGGCGTGGTCGGCTGGGCTGGGCTTCCCCGGATTTATCCAATCCGTCTGATCCGCATGCAGTCTCTGTGGAAGAGAGTGCCGGGGTGAAGGGAAGTGAAGTAGGTGAAAGAGATGGGTCTCGGGGTCCGTTTGTGTGGGTGTGCGCGTGCGCGCGTGTGGCGGTGTCTGGATGTTGCCCTGTGTCCGGGGTCGGCTGTGTGGGGCGGTGGGCCGGCACTGTGCGGAACGGGGCGGCGGGCGGCGGCAGGCGGCGGCGGGCGGCGGGAGTGTGTGGCGGACGCGCGTGATCGCGGCCGGGCCGGCGCACATGTGGCACGGGCGAGATCGGCCTGTGTTTGGGGAAAAAAGCATGACCAGGCGCGCGGGCTGTGATTGGCTGTGCTGGCCGAACAAGAACAAGGGCAGGGGCAGCGAGGGAAAAAAAAGTTTCTTCCCGTGCGCGCCCGCGCGGGCGGCAGGGGGTGCAGCGGCAGCACATTTGGCAGCGGCGGGGCGGCGCGGGGGGGGCAGAAAAAAAAGTCCGCGCGGGCGCATCCCCCCGCCGTTTTTGCCCCCCCGTCTTTTTCCCCCCTTGTCCCCCTTTCCCCCCCCCGCGGTGGCCCCCCTTTCCCTTTCTTTCCCGCCCGGCCTCCCCCCCGGTGGCTCCCGTGGCCCCCGGTGGCCCCCGTGGTTCTGCGGGCTTTGCAGGCTCTGCGCGGCGCGGCGCGGCGGGCGGGCACGACACAAAAAGAGCGAGCGTTCGGGACCAAATGGAAATTTCTCTCACCAACAACAACACACAGGAGCAGCGAGCGTGCGAGCAGAGCCAGATTCGGGTTTCAGTATAAATAGCAAAGCGTTCCCGGAAATATTGCACGCCGCCGCACCCCGCTGCCTGCACGGTCTGGTCTCCCCTCCTCTCCCCGTGTGTTGTCTTCTGAACAAGAGCGCAATTGAGCGACCCGTCACTTGCACCGATCTACCCAAATCGCAGCGCGCTGGTATACTACCACCTGCCCCTTCCCCCGCAAGCCTGCCAACACTACTCGTGACAACGTCTAGATCCTCCTACCAAAAGAATCACTGCCGCTACTATGTCTGCCCCGCTGAGAGTCCTCGCCAAGTCGGCCTCCAAGAGATCCGTGTTCAGCGGCTCCGCCCTGAGAGCGTACTCCACTAAGGAATCGGTATGTACTGATGGAACTGTGCACGCTGCTGCTGACTGTTGCTGATACTGCTGCCACTGCTACCGCTACTGCTACTCCGCACAGCGCAGAGCGCTCTGTATCTGTGCCCGAGCCAGCAACACTCAGCAGCCAGCGCCGCGGCGCACGCGCTGGCTGCCTGTCTTCCAGCACCCGGCCTCCCTCCCACTCTGCGCGCACTGCCAAAGAGCCGCTTCCTCCCCTGATCAACCCCCTGTTTTACTAACACAATTTTTTTTCTGCGTTCCCAACAGTCCTTGAAAGAGAGATTCGCCGAGCTTTTGCCTGGCATGCAGGCCGAAATCAAAGAGCTCAAGTCCAAGTACGGCTCAACCGTAAGTGTCCCCCTAACCCCCCTCTCTCTCTTCTGATCAGCATCTCCGCAGCCTCCGCCTCCCGGCCCCCCCAGCCAGAACTAGAGAAAAGACTACACTACCGCCCGCTACGGCATTATCCGTCCACTAATAATGCAGCCATTTTCTGTTCTTTCTTCCCGTGACGTAAGCGCTGACGTGATTCGGAGTTTGCAAATGAAAAAGTTTTGATTTGATGGGTTCCCCCCCTGTGTGCACCCACCGAAAAAAAAACCTATCTGATCAGAGTGATAATAATAATAATAATAATGGCTTTTACTAACGGTTTTACCCCACACAATGCAGGTCATTGGAGAAACCACCCTCGACCAAGCCTACGGCGGTATGAGAGGTATCAAGGGTCTCGTCTGGGAGGGATCTGTGCTCGACCCAGTTGAGGGTATCAGATTCAGAGGCAGAACCATCCCTGACATCCAGAAGGAGCTCCCAAAGGGCCCGGGAGGCAGCGAGCCTCTCCCAGAGGCCCTCTTCTGGCTTCTTTTGACCGGCGAGGTCCCTACCGAGGCCCAGACAAAGGCCTTCTCCGAGGAGCTTGCCGCCAGATCCAAGCTCCCTAAACACGTTGAGGAGCTCATTGACAGATCCCCAGCCACGTTGCACCCAATGGCACAGTTCTCGATTGCCGTGACCGCCCTCGAGTCCGAGTCCCAGTTCGCCAAGGCCTACGCCGCTGGTGTCAACAAGAGGGAGTACTGGCAGTACACTTACGAGGACTGTATTGAGCTTTTGGCCAAGCTTCCGGTCATTGCCGCTAGAATCTACAGAAACGTGTTCAAGGACGGTAAGGTTTCCGCCGTGGACCCAACCCTCGACTACGGTGCCAACTTTGCCGGCATGCTTGGGTACGGTTCGAACCCTGAGTTTGTTGAGCTCATGAGACTGTATCTGTCGATCCACTCTGACCACGAGGGTGGTAACGTTTCTGCGCACACCACCCACCTGGTTGGGTCCGCACTGTCGTCGCCTTTCTTGTCTCTGGCTGCCGGACTGAACGGTCTTGCTGGGCCATTGCACGGAAGAGCCAACCAGGAGGTTCTTGAGTGGCTCGTTGAGATGAAGAAGGAGCTGAAGGGCGACATTACGAAGGAGAACATTGAGAAGTACCTGTGGGATACCTTGAACGCGGGCCGTGTTGTTCCTGGATACGGCCACGCTGTCTTGAGAAAGACGGACCCAAGATACATGGCGCAGAGAGAGTTTGCCTTGAAGCACATGCCGGACTACGACCTGTTCAAGCTTGTGTCGAACATCTACGAGATTGCGCCAAAGGTGTTGACGAAGCACGGAAAGACCAAGAACCCATGGCCTAACGTTGACTCGCACTCTGGTGTGCTGCTGCAGTACTACGGGTTCACCGAGGAGTCGTTCTACACTGTGTTGTTTGGTGTTGCGAGAGCGTTTGGTGTCTTGCCGCAGCTGATCATTGACAGGGGTGTTGGTCTTCCTATCGAGAGACCAAAGTCGTTCTCCACGCAGAAGTACAAGGAGCTGGTGCTGAGTCTCAATAAGAAATAAGCGTGTGGAGCCCACGAACAGAGAGCGGAGAAGGCGAAAGAAGCTGCGCGGCGTGCCTCTTTAGGCCTCTCTGCTTTCTACTGCCCCCTTCCCTTATCCCCGTTTCTGCGGCATATGTACGTTGATAGCTCTTATTCTGCCTATATGACATCTCATGTTCTTTTTACCCAGAGCGCCTCTGCTCTATACGTATATATATATATATATATACAAACACCGGGCCTAGCACAGGAGGGTTGCTTACTTAATCAGCTGTAAGCGGGAAGAGGAGGAAAACGTGATTTTTTTGTCTTGATTCCATCTGCTGAGTCACAGCTTACCTAATACACGTGCTGTGTGACGTCATAGCGCTTCATGGGTCACTGGCGGGTCGTGTGCCGAGCAGAAAGTTTATTCTGACTCATTGAGTGGTGTACGGGTGCAATGCGAGGAGGGAGGGGGGGGTGGGGTGGGGGCAATTTAAAAAGGAGGCGGCAGAAGAAAGGGCAAAAGAAAGAGAGATTGTGTGTATGTGTGTAGTATATATATATATACAGTTAGCTAGTTGGCTCATTAGCGATAGGCAGCCATAGGTCAGCAGCAGCGCCTTGTCCTCCGTCGGCGCCCATCACGTGACGTTTCCTGTGGCCGCCTTGGCAGGAGCACCCGTTTCCGCCTGTCTGCCTGCCTGCTGCTCCTACACAGGGGGAACAGACAAGCAGAGAAAGAGAGGAAGAAGGAAGAATTTCTAGAGACGCGGCACGTGCCTTCTGCCACGTGCCGGGCTTATATCGCTTAGATAAGCATTTAGTCAGCGACTGTCTGTGCTTCTTCTTTGCGAGCGTCCCGTCTCCGTCTCCGTCCGGGGTAGGGGGGCAGGAAAAAAACAACAAAGCAAAGAGAGGAAGGAGGCAGCAGCCCAGAGCAGCCCAGAGCAGCCCAGAGCAGCGCACCGGCACCGCACCGCACGCTGACGACGCTCTTCCTGTCGCCGCAGAACACCGCCGGCCACGTGCATGGACGCCTGGCCCGCTGACTCAGCTCTCCGGCCCACCGTCTGCCCAGCCTGCCCAGCCTAGCCGAGTATGAGCTACTACCCTGCAACGTCCGGCTACGACCAGCAGGACCCGCAGCAGTCGTCGCTCGCGACGCTTCTGGCGTCCGCTGCAGCCACACAGCAACAGCAGCAACAGCAACAACAGCACCAGCAACAGCATCAGCAACAACAGCAGCCCGTGGCTGCCGCAGCAGGCGTGCTCTCGTCGCTCCAGCAGATGCCCTACACGGCCGCCGCCGCTGCCGCCGCCGCCGCGGCCCCGAACACCGGGGGCGCCTCCTCGGCCTCGTCGTCGACGTACCAGTCGCTTCTGCTCTCGTCGCCGCAGTCGTCGGCCGCCTCGCTGTACTCGACGCACCGGGCCCGGTTCATGTCGTCCAAGGGCTTTGAGCTCGACGACGACGCCGAGTTCTGCCCCGAGATCCTGCACCTCCCGCTGAGCCACAAGTTCAACCCGTACACGTCGAGCATGTTCAGCCCGCAGACGTCGCCGGAGGCGAACGCGGCTGCGATGGTGGCGTCGCACAGCAGCCCGCCGGGCGCGGGCGCGGGTGCGGGTGCGGGTGCGCCAGCCGAGAGCGGCGCCGGAACCGCAGCGGCCGTGCGGTCGGCGAGCCCTAGACCGCACACGCCGCGGATCCGCAAGGTGCTCGAGATCGTGAACCCGCACACGGGGCTGAAGGTGGGCTCGTCGCCGCACACGCCGCCTGCGCAGACGCTCGGGGCGAACGTGGACGCCGTGAAATGATGATGCGAAACGATGGCAGCTTAGAGAAATACAACAGAGAGGAGTTTTCTGCAACGCCCAGTAGGAGCTACCGCGTAGCTACAGTGTAGCTGCAGTGCAGTACCACCCTGCCGGGGCTGCCGTGGCCTGTGCTGGCCTACTCTCTCTTCCCTTCCCCTCCGCCCCCCCCCCCCCCTCCCGCCTCCCGCTTTAGCTAATCGCTTAGCTAAGGAACACCCGTACCCCGCGAGAGTTTTCTCCGCCCGTGGCCCCGAGGCCGGGGAAGAAGGAGACTGAGAAAATGGAGAGCGAGAGAAAAAAAATTGCAGGCGGAGAAAAAACGCTGTTTCTTCAGCAACAGCACCATCCAAAGAGCCACCGCCAATCAGGTTGCCCGCCAGCCACAGGACCCCCCAGCCACCGCTTGCTCGCGCCCTGCCCCGCCCCCCCTCAGACACACCAGTGCACCAGAAGCAAAGCAAAACGCCCAGCTACAACACCAGTGCACCAGATACGATACGATGGCCTCGAAGTTCAGGAGCGCCGGGTGGCTCAAGGGCAACGGGTTTGCGCCGCAGGTGTTTCTGTTCCGCAACATCGAGTCGGGCCAGGTCGTCTACTCGCAGACGCCGCACGTGACGGGCTACCAGCTGCGGCAGCAGTTCTTCCGGCCGAACTGGGAGAACCGCGCGCCCGCGAAGCGCCGCGACCTGTGGCGCACGATGGCCGTGGCGCAGTTCGAGACGTTCCCCAAGGCCGTGCAGGCGTACCACGGCCTCGTCGAGCTGCGCTACATGCGCGAGGTGTCGAAGCGCCGCGAGGCCGAGGCGCTCAGACGCCGCAACGAGCACCACCAGATCTGGTACTCCGGCCAGTACCGCCCCACCTGGGCCCAGGAGAGCGCCAGCGACCTCAGCCTTGTCGTGGACGAGCTCCAGCTGCGCTCCACGATCTACTGGGACTCGCTCTGGCGCAAGGGCAGCGACGAGCACTGGAACGCCAGCCTCGTCGAGCACCGCGAGCTCGAGCAGGTCAGCCCGCGCGAGCGGCTCGTCGTGCTGAAGGAGCTGAGCGACAGGTGTCTTGCCGAGATGCAGCAGCAGAACTAAAGAGGAATTATAACGACACGAGGAAGGGCGGCGGGCCCCCCTCCCCCGCGCGCCCGCCCCGGCTTTCGCCCGATAATGGTTGTCTTTGTTAGTGTTGACTGTGGGGAGGGGGTGAGAAAACATGTATATAGTTAGAGTGCGCAGAGTGCGCAGCAGCACTAGCTCTGCTTCGCGTCCTTCTGCATCTTGGACTTGCGCTCCTTCAAAAACTGCTTGTACTTGGCCAGCGTAATGCGCTTCTGGTGCTCCTTGTAGCTGTCTATCTCGTGGTACGTCGTGTTGAACAGCCGGTCCCAGAACGTGAAGAAGGGCTGCGAAAAGTTCGACTTGATCCCAAACCGCTGGTGGTGGATGTCGTGATATATCGAGTTGTTCGGAAACATGATCTGGAAGAGGTCCAGCGGCAGAGAGTAGCCGCAGTGGTCGTCCACAGTCTTGAGCGTCGAGAACGAGTACAGAATGACAGACTCCCGGTGGCTGATGCCCGTCACGATCGACGCCACGCCGGCGCCCAACGTGTCCAGCAGAAACCCTTCCACAGGGTCGTTGAACAGCGCACCGTACGCGTACGGCACGTACAGCTTGTGGTGCCGCGAGTGGAACTTCCGGTACAGCCACTTGTTGATATGCATCGCGCGGTGCAGCATGTACTGCCATGTGTCGATTATAACGAACGCCACCGCGAGCCGCAGCAGCGAAACGCCGTACCAGTAGGCCACGTACACGAGCCACGCAGGCACGTGCCCGCCCAGCAGCTGCCGGATGTCCCACATGCGCGCGTTCTCAAAGCCGGTCATCGGCACCGGGTCCAGCGAGTAAAACACCGCCCCGACAACAGACTGGATGATGTGCTGGATGATCACGTCGCGAACCACAACGTCGAGTGTGACAGTGTTGCGGCTCAGCACTTCCTCGCTCGGGTGGATCCGGTACTGCTCGGCCAGCTGGTACACGTCGATGATGTGGAAAAACGTGGAGTAGCTCCAGTAGAAGGCGACGGGGGCGATGAGAGCCAGGACTCCGTCGGGGATCCCGCGCACGAGGTCGCTCTTCTCCACGTACAGCTCCGCCGGGCGCGTCGCCGCGCCCACGGCCGCCAGGTCGTCTGCGCTGGCGACTGTCGCGAGCAGGCCCGCGACCCAGGTGCTCATCGGAGCCAAAAGGGGAAAGAAGGTAAACACCAGTAAGCGGCGCCGCCAGACGGGGTCGCTGAACGCTCTAAAGAAGCAGCCTTCTCGCAGCAGACCAACACTCGTGGTCGTGTGGTCGTGTTGTTGAAGCTCCGCACCACGCCGTTGCCACGTTCACGCAATCAGCCCGCTCTGCCTTCCAAAAGAGACCGCCCGCCCTCGCTTTGGTGGTGATGCCTTTTTCAGAGGCTCTCCTCTCTGCTTTTTGTTTTTTTTTTGCCTGTCCTAAAATTATCACCACTTTTTTTTTCTTTTGCCTGATTTTTCCTGCACACCCCCTCTTGGGGAATACAAACACACTACCCGGGGCAGGGGTGGCTCGTTTAATCGTATAGCACAATGAAGGAGCCCAATATTGTAATCCCGCACCTGACTGCCGGCCCGCTTGCCTGCCCGCCTGCCTGCCTCCACAGCACGCACACTCACCTGTCCACCAGCATCGTATCCCGATAAGTGCCCGAGCAAACGGCACAGCCCGCAGGCCCTAGTACGCCTTGCCCCGGCTCTCCACAAGGTTCTCCTCATCGTAGTGTCCGTCCACACCGTCAAACTCGTCGTCGATATAAAACTTCTCCAGCCGCTCCAGCACAAACAGACACACGCCGCTCAGCACGCAGCTTAGCGAAAACCACTTGCTGAACCACACGTCCACAAACGTGTGGCCCGCAGTGCTCGCAGAGCTGCCCTCGAGGCGGCCCACCTCACTCAGCAGCTCCACATTGCTCGACAGCATATTCGCGTTCAGCAGCATCGCCGTCGCGAGCAGGTACACCCCAGTCAGCTCGCATATCAGCAGCTCCGTGTACATCGACAACGAGCCAGCCGTGGAGCCAGCTCCGCCGCCAGAACCATGCTGCTGTTTCCCAGACGACACGGGCAGCATGTCTTTGAACTTGTGGAAAGTATCAAGCACGCTGTGGAAGGAACAAACAAACAGCCCAAGAGATAAAATAATGCTAATTCTCATCACCAATTGATCCTGGTCCAGCTCCGGATTGTAAAAGTGGACAATCATCTTGGCCAGCGTCACAGACAGCACGTCGGCAGCCCGCAGCTCAGTCGTTTCTGGGTCCTGCTCCCTGCTGCGACGCTCGGCCATGTAGATCCACGGTAGCTTGAACACCAGATTGTTGACAATCTTGTAGGCGCAGTAAAAGGAAAACATGATGTCCAGCACCCCCGAAATCCTGCCCGTGAAACTTCTGGCGGCCTTCTGCGAGTTGTACGCATCAATGAGGTGCTTCAAATCGTAAACCAGATCCCGTCTCATTTGAGTAAGAGCTTTTACTTCATTTTTAATCTCGTGGGAACCGGTGCTTTCGAATTCTTTGCTTCGAACACGTATGAGCCTGTCTGTAGGCTTGATGGTATCGAGAGTGCGGGACACATGGCTTATATCAATTGGCTTGTTCTTCTTAAAGTAAAGGCGAAATATCGAAGTGACGGCACCTAGACCGTTCAGAACGGCCAGACATGTAATCCCCAGTAAAACAAGGCAGGTTAGCGTCTCACGAAAATACCCAGAGGTGCCTGTCGCAGTAGGCCCCTCTGACTCAGGAATGACAGAGGCAAACATGGCGCTGTCTGTCCACCTCAATGCCAGCCCCCAGAGTATGACAGTGACGAGGTACAGCAAAACTCGCTGTGTCGCTGATGCGCGGTAGTGGAAGTATCTGATAACAGGAAAGTGAGTGAACAACCTGTATGCCAGCACGCTGGGGACAATGTAAGCAAGTAGCAAAGAAAGCAGCCCTAGCGTGAGCTTCCAGTCTAGCGTGAGAGCCTGCCTATTTCCTAAGTGGGCAACCTCGTAAAGTAAAAGAGATATTATATGCAGCGACAGAGACAAAGTGACATTGAAGAGAAGGGGCGTCAGGCTTTGGAAAAGCCCCCGCTCTGTCAGCGGCATCGATGCCCCCTTGGCGACTAGCTTCGTGGGGCAATTGTCAAAGTCCTCAAGATGGTAATGGAGCTGGAGCGCTTTGAGATCATCGTTCACGAGCTGGATTATGTGAGGCCTGTGCGCGAGCCCGGCGACTGAAAAGTAGCGCAAGAGCAGCGGTCGCACGAGTCTTCGGACGACCTCGTAGTTCACCGCGTGGGTTATTACCAGTGTGACGCTGCCTATTGCCGCTCTCCACATCATGGAAGGCCGTTATGACACGGTGGTTGTCGCGATGGATGTTGACTTTACACGAGAAACTCAGTTATAGGTGAGGTTTCCTTTCTGTTTTTCTTTGCTTCTGAAGTTGTTCTTTTTAGAAATGTACTATTATTAAAGTTAGATTTTTTTTTTGGCCCTTTTTTTTTTTTTTTTGGCTTTTTCCTCATAAGGGCACACACCTATACCATACACGCACCCAGGCTAGTTGTAGACTCTCTCGTTCATCCAGTTGCGGAGAGAGTCGAGCTTGTTTTTGAAGAGGTTGCCCTCGATGAAATCGACGGTCCCCTCAAGAAGCTCGAATCTGAACGCACCGTCGTGGAAAGCCGCGCCCAGGTTCTGGACACGCAGTTCGTCCTGGCTGTTGCCCGAGGGGTCGGAGATCTGGTGGAGGCCCTTGATGTCGAGTTTGTAAAGTCGGGAGATCTCTTCTGCCAGCAGCTGTTTGATCTTGGCTGCCTTTTTGGAGGTGAAGTAGTCGGACTTGTTGCAGAAGACGGCGATGTCTACGCCCGTGGGGATGCTTTCTGTGTATTGTAGAAGGCGGAGCAGGTCCTTTGCGGCCTGGCCGCAGTGCGCGGCGTCGAACTGCGAGGCGTCGACGATGTAGATGATGCCGCGGCAGGAGCGGAGGTTGGTCCTGAGGTACGGGTAGAGGTGGAGGTTTTTCAGTTTTTCGTTGGCGGGGAAGTCCCAGAGGGTGTAGGCGCTTGGGGCGGGGCCGAGATCGATGGTGCCCCTGTTTGGCTCCAGGGAGCTGACGGTGAGGGGCGGCGACGTGCGGTGCGGGGAGGTGAGGGTTTCGAAGAGGACTGTCTTGCCTGTGTTCTTTGCGCCGAGGATGAGGAACGCGGGCTGCCTGGAGCGCGCGAGGCTTCTGTTGAAGAACAGGGAGGTGGCTGCGAGCAGCAGGATCGCGATGACGACCGACAGGACGAGGGTCCTGTGGCTGTGCTCGAGCATGGCGTGCCGGGGGGGAGATGAGCAGTGGGCCGCTGGCGAGCAAAGGGGAGTGGCGGGTCGAGCGACGAGCCAGCTGCAGCTGCCAGGAGGGAGAGAGAGGGAGGAAGGGAGGAAGGAAGGGAGAAAGAGGATTAGGGCCTCCTTTTATAGTGGCCACTCGCTGATGGGCAACATTTTTTTTTCTCTTGTTCCTTTGTTTTAAACTTTAACTTAGAGGGAGGGGGGAAGGGGGTGGGAGAAAATCATATATAAGACAAACGGAAGAGGGAGGAGGGAGGGATCAACGCCATCTGGCGCGTGGATACGTAGTCAACAGCACGGTCAACGGTATATAAATAGCTGGCAGCGGCCCAGGGCTACTTGTCGGAGTCATCTGCAACAGGAACCAGGTGGTGTGTGGTGCCGTCCTCGCGGCTGAGGGGATGGTCCAGCGTGTGGTGGGACTTGGAGGGCACAATGGTCTCAATCACCTCCTCGTACGCGTCGTCCACGTTGTTGATCGGGCCCTTGTACCAGTTTCGGGCGTCGAGGATGTACCAGCCGCCAGCGCCGATGAAGACAAAGCCGAGGATCACCACGGTGTAGTTCATGTTCTCCTTCGTGACAGGCATGTAGTTAGGGAACACAAACACGATCGAGACAAACACAGTCCAGGCGCACGCATAGTACATGACGGGCTTGGAGAAGCGGCCGAGGTGGAAGGGGCCCGGGCTGACGCCCATCTTGTCGGCGTTCAGCGCAAAGCACGCAATCACAATCACATACGACCAGTCCGTGCAGATGGCGCACGCCGAGAAGATGGCGTCCATGGCCACAGTCGAGCCGAGGTTGATCAGGGTCAGGCACGAGTTGATGAAGGCAATCAGCCACACACATCTCACTGGAGCAAGCGTTCTCTTGTCGAGGTGGTACCAGAAGTCCGCAAATGGAATACCTCTGTCTCTCGAGAAGGACCACAGCGATCTCGACATGTAGCAAGAGGCCACTGCGCCGCAGAACCATAGCACAACAAAGCACAGAGACAGGTACGCCGTGGCTGCAGTCTTGCCCATGGCGTAGTTGAAGATGTCCACGATTGGCTGGTCGCTGTTGAGATAGGTGTCCATGTTGTCGGAGCCCATGCACAGGGTGAACACAACGACGAGAATCCAGCCGAGGATGGCGGTGGTAGTCAGCGCAAGCGCGATGGCAAGCGGGGTTGTGTACGCAGCGTCGTGCACCTCCTCAGACATTCTCGAGGTGGCGTCGTAACAGGTCATGACCCACGAGACGTTCAGGAAGCCAAACAGAAAGGCCCAGCCATCGGAGTCCCAGCCAGTGGAGTTGATGACTTTCCCGAAAGTGAACTCTCTGGTGTTGATGTCTGGGCACTTGGCGAGCAAGGTGACAATGAGGGCGATGGTGGAGCAGATGTTGACGATGCAGTAGTACTTGGTGATGCTGGAGAGCACCGAGCTTGGCAGGGAGTTGATGGCACCGTGGGTGATGATGACGAGTATCGCTGTGGCGGTGGTCTGGCCCCGGGTTGGAACGTAAGCTCCGTCGGTGTAGAGGGATATTGTCTGCAAGAGCAAGGTAGCTGCACCAAAGTCAGTGGAGGCCGCGCCGGTGAGGGCGCCTGTGAGATAGAGCCATCCGTCGATCCAGCAGATGAGGGGCACCCAGTCCTTCGGCACGACGTGTGTGATGACATAGTACATGCCTCCGGAGGTTGGGAAGCAGGAGGTGATCTGGGAGACGCTGTAGGCGATGCAGAGACAGCCTATGGCGCCGACAAACCAGCACCACACTGCTGCGGCGGGGCCTCCGGACCAGAGAGGGTACATGTATGTGATCGCGATGGTTCCCATGAGCCCCGAGATGGAGAGGGCGAAGGAGTACGAGGCGAGGAAGTTGTAGTCTCTCTTGAACTCCTGCTTGTACCCGAGCTGGGCGAGCTCAGCTGCGTCGGAGTCGAGCGTGATGCCTGCCGATATGATCGGCTTCACGACGTGAGCCTCGGAGTCTTTCTTGTCCATCATGGCTAGTGGCTGGGCTAGTGGCTGGGCTGGTTGCTGGGCTGGTGGTCGAGGACTGGGGGATGGCGGACAGCGGGGCCAGCGAGCTGTTTCTAGTGGGTGGGGGTGGGGCGAGATGGAGACACCCCAGCGGCAGAGTTTTTTTTCCTCGTTCCCGGCCGGTGAAAAATGCTGTAGTATTTATACAATGGTCCAGCAGAGTCTCGCTCAGCAGCGGGCGGAAACGGCTGGGGCCTGCTTCCTCTGGCCTGCAGGCATCGTCGACAGCGACGCCAGGCTGGGGCTCGGGCCAGAGCCACGGCCGTGCTGTGCTCGCAGATAAAGCAGCGCTGTCAGCTCGGGGCAAAACTTTCCTGGCTCCAGCCCAGCACGATAAGGCTGCACTGGGATTAGTTTCCTGGCCGGGGGGTGCCTGGACGGGCCCCTAAACTAGTTGCCGCATTGGGGGCGTCTTCCAGCAGCGCCGGAATATCTCTCTGCCGTGGAGGCATCCCACGTTCTCGCGGTCTCACGGGATGCGGTGCGGCTGGGGACAGGGCCAGGGCCAGGGACGCTGCCCCGGCCGTGCCGGGGCCGCCCAAACGGGAAAGCAGAGGAATCGCACACCGGTCTCGGAAGCGCTGGCCCACGGGAAGCAAAAATTTTTGCCCAGAGACAGCAAACCATGAAACAGACGTCAAGAGCAGGAGCACGCAAAGCTTTATCAGACTGCCCTGTGATATTTTTACCCCAGAATGCCACACTCATGTTGAGAGTTGCCGCATCGGGTGACATATTGGCGATTAGATCTGTTATCTTGGAGCTGCGGCACTGGCACTATTATTCGGGCCCCAAATGGCATGCCATGGGTGCACCCATAATGCCCCTATACGGTGTGTCAGATCCGCGAGCAGAATAGGGGGTGTGGAAATAGTTGCGCGAAAGAGGAAGCCGTTTCCGCGGCGCGCGCGCAAGAGACGGAGGAAGTTGCCCAGACAGTGAAAAAGAAGGAAGGTGTGGCAAGCTTTTTCGCACCGCAGCGCGGCTGGTGGTTACCCGGCGGTTACCCGGCTGGCGGGGTGCGGCAGAGACTGGTGCACGGGTGCACACGAAAAAAAAGCAGTTTGACTTTTGACTTTTTTTTTTCGTTTCCTGTCTTGCACAGACATCCTGACACCGGCTCCACTTTCCACGGATGGAGCGGGGGGGGGGGGGTGGCGGCCATGGCCTCTCTGCCTTGCAGTGCATGTACTTTTCGCTGCACGGCGTTACCCGGCAACTGCTGCGATAACGGGGCAGCCAATGAGCGGCGGCGGTATGCAGATAGGGAACGTATCTTGCGTCAAAGGTTATTGTTCCGGGCGCGGAGCGGACCCTGGGTGGGGCACGACTGTTGACGCCTGGGAGCAGCCGGTGTTCTGCAGGGGGTGGGAAGGATAGGATGTTCTTTTCGAATCGCCTTATACATATGGCAGATCTCGGGTAGCTGAGCTCTGCCCTTACGACACACGCGCACGCAGACAGAGAGTGAGAGCGCGAGACAGCGACGGTGGTGCCGGAGAAGCAGCGGGTGTGTCAGCAGTCTGGCCTGGCAGCACAGTCCAAGGCAAGGAACGGCGCCAGACAACTCTCCGGCGCGACGTTGTGGCAACAGCCTAGTGCAACCGCCTCCTGCTCGGCCTTCCACGCAGCACCCTCTCTGAGAGGTGCTGTTTTTTTCTGCCTCGCCTTCCCCCCCGCGCCCCGCCCGCTACGCTCTTCTTTCTCGTGCAGCCAGACAGGACAGGCCCTTTAGCTGCTTCTTGGCTGCTGCTTCTTTGCTGTGCACGGTCCCCTGCACGCAAAGAGCTCTGCGCGGTCTCCCCCCCTCCCGGCTCATCGCCCGACCAGCATCATGGAGCAGGTGGGCAGCCCCGGCCCCGGCCCCGCCTTGGACGCAGCGCAGTTCTCGTTCAAGAAGAAGCCCATATCCCTGACCAAGCCCTCGCCGCACTCGCAGTTCGCCTCCATCCAGCAGTTCCCGCCGCAGCAGTGCGACCACGTCGACCACGACTCCGACCACCACCGCTTCTACTCCAAATACAAGGGCGTGCTCAAGGACAAGGACGAGCCGCCCGAGGACGCGCTCGAGGACCTCAACTTCGAGTACAACTATGACGACAAGATCCGCGCGCCGCGCATGTCGCTCGCCAGCCTGCTCGCCTCCAACTCGGCCGCCCAGCCCCCGGCTGACTCCGCGCAGCGCAGGTCCAAGACCTCCTCGTCGACGCTCGACAGCCTCGACGAGTCCGGCGAGTACCGCCCTGCGAGCTACGACCTCACCAAGCCCGTCCGCCGCTCGTCCAGCGTCACCACCGGGCCGTCCGCCTCACCGACGAGTTTGCGTTTGAGGCCGGCGAGCACGGGCGCGGGCAGCTCTGCACGCAACGTCCTGGCCGGCGTCGCGGCGCCGCCGCGCGCTGCGCAGCCAGATCCCCGCGACAGGCGCGTCGCCGACGACCTCGTGGTGCTCAAGCAGATCAACCAGGCCGCGAAGCTCGTCGACTACGTGCCCCCTGTGCTGCGACCCCCCGAGCATGTGGCCACCCCTGCCATCCCGCTGGCCACTGCGTCTTCGCGCGCCAAGGAGACCCGCTTGAAGGAGCCGCACCTGCACCGCGCGGCCTCGGTGCCCAGCGGCCTCGAGCCGACCCACGCGCACTGGAAACCCAACGCGTCCGCCACGAACTGCGCCGGCTGCAACGTGCGCTTCTCGCTCGTGAAGCGCAAGCACCACTGCCGGCACTGCGGGCTCATCTTCTGCTACCTGTGTTTGCAGCAGCGTGCGTATCTCAACCTGCTGGCCAAGTTCGAGAAGCCGCCGCAGAGCTGCTCCGCCGCCCCCGAGCCGGGACGCAGCAGCGCGAGCAGCACCGGGAGTGCCGGCTCTGCGGCAAGCAGCAGCAGCAGCAGCAGCAACAGCAACACTTACTGCACATACAGCAAAGTGTGCGGAGGATGCTACGTCCAGTACCTCGACTTCCTACAACACGGCATCGACTACGAAACCCAGGACTCCGAGGCAGCCGAGGCAGCAGACCCGGAAGGTACCACCACGCGCGACAGAATGGCCTCAGAGTCAGGCAAGGCCGGCGTCCCCAACGACTGGAGCTGGAGCTCCTTCTAGCAAGACAGCACACACTCTCATAATTAAGGTTATAATTAACAACTATCCAGTGCCATCACACCGCCGTCCATCGCCTTATGCTCTCACGATATCGAATTGTTCACCACCAGCTTGGCCAGGTGCTGGAAGAACGTCTTGAGACTCACGTCCTCGGTGTGCACAACCGTGCTCGAAGGGTCGCTCGTGTCTGCGACATAGCCGCCCATAGCACCCCCCGTGGTGTCCATCCCGTTGTTGTCGTTCTCGGACGGATTCAGCTTGGAGTACAGGAACCGCGCCTGCGACTTGCCTTCGTCACACGTCACGTACCGCGGCAACGGGAACCGATCGGCAATCAGAGACGCCGCCTCCTCTCTAGACTTTTCAATCATGTCATACACGCCGGGATACTCCTCAGGATCGTAGTTCTGGTCCCTCCACTCGGCCGCAATGTGCCCAAAGTAGATCACCGTGTAGAAGAACGCGTCGAGAAGCAGCACAGCGTCAGGCTTCAGCGACGCAGAGTCCAGCAAAACAGGCTCCGGCTCTGTGCCATCGGCCATGAACCGCACAAGCGTCGGCTGGATCATAACCAGCGAGTCCCTCACGTCCGTTCTCAGCAAAGTGTGGTGGTAGAACGCCGTCTCGTCCGGCGAGCAGTTGAACACCTGCAAGAACTGAGACCGTCTCAGGTGGTAGACAAACTGTGGCAGAAGCGAAAACTTGGACGAGAGCCTGAAAGAGTTGGCGTCGTTCTTTGAATAATCACCAAATACAGTGCACAGCTTCACTAGGGACTTGTCGATCCATCTCAGCAGATCAGAGTACTCTCCCCCATTCTCCAGCTTGTGCACAATGAGGCGGGCATACAGCACAGCAGCAGCCTCCTGGTCAAACGTGGTGGCCAGCTCTGTCGAGTTCGACGTCAATCTGCTGAGCGTCGTGACCCGCATTCTATAAGTACCGTTTGTGTGTCTGTACGTCGTTTGGAACTGAATGTGTACCTCCGGCACAGAAGAACTTCTCTGGTCAGAGGACCCCACAGTCTGCATGTCGAAAAACACACCGTACGTGTGTCTTGGAGAAATGGAAGGCAGCGCCCACTTGTTGGTGAATCCATGGCCAACCTCAACATCTGCCACATTCTTGCCATCCTTCTTCAAGGATGTTGCATGCCCAACCAAGCCAGCAACACGCAGTCTCTGAGAGGTGAACACCTCCAGAGCTCCATCCATGTAGGTGAAGGGATATCCCTCGTCGTCCTTGTTGAAGCATGCAAAAAACGAGTTTTTGAAGATCGCCGTTTGGAAGGAGTCAGTCACCACAACGACACCGCCAGTCTGGTTGCTCAACGCTCTCATTTCATAAATACCCGTTTGGTCATAGCATCCGGCAAATATGTCAACACTGAATATGCTCGACGAGTGCGGGTCAAAGGACTTGTCCTTGCTATCTTTCTTGAGTCCAGAAGCCTTTGTGGCCAGCTTCTTGTAGAACGCCACGGCCTTTTTGTAGTGACTTGCTGTTCCCTTATCAATGTCGCTATGAGATCTGATAGGCTCCTTCAGCTCTGTGCCCACGATGGTGCCGGGACCAAACGTGCACGCACCACCTGCAAACAGTGTCACCTTGGCAGCACACTGCACAAACGTGCCCTCCACAAGACAAGAGGCAATGCTGAGAGCAGAGCCGGTAACTCTAATAGGACGATGTCCTGGTTCCACTGTCCACTTGGAAACCTCCAGGGACTCTATAGCGCGGGTGATTTGGAACTCAGCGTCAGCGTCGCTGAGCGGAACCAAAAACTTGTTGACGGTTCCGCCGGTCTCAAACTGCTGGACCCAGTTTCTGGACCCGTTGCCTGCAATGCCCAGCTGCTTTTGCACCTCGAGCGACTCGTACTCCTTGTTCCCGCTGAAGACGTACTTTTTGGAGCAGGTGGTGAAGTTCATCTCGTGGACATTCACCACGGAGTCGAAACTGATGAGCCCAATGAGGGAGCCGGGCGGATGCAGCGGCAGCGCTGTGACGAGCGTCTCCTTGAGGGCCTGCAGGTCCTCAGGTTCCTGGCAAAGGTCGATGACGTAGAGGAACACTGGGGGCGGTGGGGACGGGGTCTTGTTCAGGACGTACTCAATGGTGGAGGCCTCGGGTGTGAGCTCGACAGGCAGGTTGTCGGCCGAGATGTTGGAGTAGTGGATGGGGAGGGGGTTTCTGGTCATGCAGCAGGTGCACGTCCATGTCTTGGAGCCAAGGTCGATCTTGGAGAAGACGTTGAGCACAGCTCTGCACCTGCGGCAGATCTGGGGGTCGTACGCCGCGAGGCGGATGCTCTCGCGGGCCATGAGCGGCGTGTAGAGACAGCCGACCGGGGAGGCCATGTTCTCGGCCTCCTGGCGGGTGACGGGGAACGCGTTCCAGTTGAAGCGCACGCCGTCGATGTCTTCGATTTCGTAGATGTCCGCCATGGCGATATGCTATGCAGAGGCTGGGGAATGAAGAAGGGGAGGGGAGGGGAGGGGAACGGACAATGCAGGGGCACGCGGGGGAGGAGGCAGGGGCGGGCGGGAAAGAGAGGAGGAGGACGCTGGCCGCAGAGAGGGGTCCGCACGCGGCGATGCTGCTTTTCTGGCAGGATAAATACGGCGCAGGCAAAGGGCGTCTCGTCGCTCGTCGGCGGGCACACAGCTGGGCAGCCCGGTCGCTGGCGTCAACGGCTCCTGGAACACAGAGAAGCGGCTGCCAATGGGGAGGGGCGGGCCGTGCTGCTACCGTGCGGTGCGTGTGTGTTGGGCTCTGTCGACCCTGATTTGTGTTGTGTTGTGTTGTGTTGTTCACTTTCCTCTTTTTTTCGTGTGCTGAGATCGGACACCTCACGTCAGCACTTTTCTACGTTCCCTCGGCAGGGTAACCCTCCTTTTGGCACCTTGGCGTTCTCCATTTTTCACTCTGTCTGCACAATAACTAAAGCTTAGAAAAATATGTAACAAGCATCCAAAGGGCATTTCACAAGGGCATTTCACAAGGGCATTTCACAAGGGCACTCAGCAGGCACTCAGCAGGCACTTAGGAGACATCAAAAACAAATAGAAAAAGAGTACATTATCAAAGTAAAAAACACAGCCATCGCTCGCACCCCTCTCTCTCTCTACTCCTCAGTAGAATCGTAGCCACGCCTTGCCTCATGCCAGCCCCTTCAAAAACTGGTTCAGCGACTCCTTGTCGCCGCACGTGCTCACAGCCTGGTTCAGCAGCTCGCCGACATCGCTCCCGTCAACAACAACCCCGCTCTCGCTGCACTTCGCCTTCTGCTTCAGCTCCGTGCACAGCCCGTCGATATCCAGCTCGCTGAACTTCGGATGCGTCGTGATCCGCTCCCAGATCTGCGAGCACTTCAGCATGTTCTTCGTCGTGTCCGGAACCATCTCCTCGCCCGCCGTCTCCTCTGCCGCCAGAGCGCACGCCTCGTCCACAACAGTCCCGTTCAGGGCGTTCAGGTTGTTAGACGTCAGCTCCTGGTAGTCCTTCTTCCAGTCGTTCAGCGGGTCGTCCTTAGACTCCTCCGTCACCAGCCCCTCAAGGCTGTTGTTGCTCTCCACCAGCTCCTCAGCGCCAAACTGGCCGTCAGCCACGTCCGAAAATAGATACTGCGAAGGCGATAGCGTGTTTTCAGACCCATTGCCAAACACCACTGAAGGGTCAAACGGAGTCGTGTCAAACAGGAAAGACATCTCATTAGCAGGCTGCTGCGCCCCAAGACTCGACTTCCCGTCAGCAAGCGAGTGGAAAGGCGAGCCCTTGGAAAAATCGCTTGCTGGGCTCGCCCCACTCGCGCCGCCAGTGAAAGCTGACGGACGTCGGTGCACTTTTGGAATAGGACAGTCCTTGTCGCCGCAAACTGCCCCCAGGTCATTACAGAAGTTCACTTCTTCGTCGTAGTCGCCTTTCATGTTCTCTTGGTTCAGGTCATCTTTGGTTTTTATGTTCATAATCGGAGACGCGCCCTTTGGCGAGTTCATTTCCAACTTCGACGAGGCCGATGAGCCCCACGGGAACCGGTACTCGGGCTGTTCTGATCCAGAAACATCAGAGGGCGAGGAGTTCTTGTGCTCCTCCATTATTGATGAGCAGGACGAGGCCGAGGTGAGCAACGTGTTTGGCGTGGAAGACGCCGAGGCCGGCGACTTATCCGAGTACGAGGAGGACGAGGTTGTGTTGGGCGCGTTCGTGGGGCGGGATGCGGTGGTGGTCGTGGCGGCAGCGGCCGGGAGGGACGCGCTCTGGCCGGCTGTCTGGCCGGCGAGCATCACCTGCGACCAGTTGATTGGCTCTCCTCCCCTGGACTTCATGAGCTCGCCGAGCAGGGTGTCGACCTGCACTCGCAGCAGCTCTGTCTCGTTGGCGATCTGCATTTTCTCGGTCTCCAGCATCTTCACCTTGCTTTCGAGCTCCTTCATCTTTTTTTCCTTTCTTTCTCTGAACGCTCTCTGGGCTGCTCTGTTCTGAGCTGTTCGCTTGTTTGACGCCTCTGTCTGGATGGGCTTGCGGCCGGGTCTGGAGGGGGCGTCGCCCGCGGCGACGGCGGCGGCCACTGCAGCCTCGGCTGCTGCTGCGGCTGACGATACACTGGCCATGTTTGCTGGTGGTGGGTGCGCTGCTAGCGGGACGCGGGTATCGCTCGCTGTTTTGCGCTTACCAGGGGTGGGGATACTTATAGATATAGCCCACACAAAACAGAAAGCCAGAGCGGAAGGGAGAGGGAGCGCGACGCAGCTGTAGTTGCCTCTTCTTGAACGGCGTGCTGTGCGGGCCCTGTTTCACTGTGGCGTGGCGTGTGCCTGTGCCTGTGTGCTGACTGTTGGGGTGGTGGTGGAGGTGAAGCCAGTTGCTTCTTCTTCCTCCGTTAGCAGGCAAAGTGTCATTTGAGAAAAAACAACCTTTTTTTAATGAAGTGGTGAGCCACCTTTCTTTCTTTAGCTTGCTTCCCCCCCCCCTCTCTCTCTCCCCCACAGCCCGCCAGTCCACCAGGGGGCCGCCCGGCCTTCCCCCCTGTGAGAGAAAAACAGAGCCCCCCCGGCCAGGGGGCGCGAACTGCGGGGCAAATTAGTCAGCAGGCCAACAGGGAGGCGCTAAGCGGGAAGCCAGAAAAGAAACGTGGCGCCAAACTTTCTGCTTCCGGCGGCAGGCCGGCGTTTTTGGCCTTTGTTTTTCCATGTTCCCATTGTTCCTCCCGGCTCCTGCCCCTTGTTCCTATTTTGTTCTAGAGTGTGCTATGAACCCACACACCCCGCGCCAAGACACGAGACCAGCGGGCACCGACCAAAACCACACCGGTTGGCAGGAGCCAGGAGTGTCGTCAGTCACGTGACGCTTTACACGGCGCGTGTTCACGTGAGCAGGAGACCTGTCCCCGCTGACATCCTTCTTATGTGGGCTTGCACGCGCTTGCCTAGCTCGAGCGTGGCCAGAGGGCCAGAGACGAGACGAACCAAGCAGGCCGCTACGCAGCGAGTAAAGACGAAGGGCGTTCGGCCACAGGCGCCCCGGGCGCCCCCGGTGCCGCCGCCGCGGCCGCAGGCAGCGCAGGCAGCACAGGCAGCGCAGCCAGGACAGCCTGCAGCACCTGCTGGAAGAAACTCCGCACGGACGCTAGCCTGCCCGCAGCCCCCTCTGGCCCAGCCAGCCCGCCGGCGCCGTGCACCCGCCTCAGCACCAGCGCCGCCAGCAGCAGCGCAACAGAATCGATCGCAACGTGCTTCACGAAAACCCGCAGCCCCTTCAGCAGCCGCACAAACAGTAGCACCACCAGGTTCCGCGCGCCCTGCACCACCCGCCCCATTGCGGACGGCGAGCTGCCCCGTCGTCTGCGGCGGTCGCTGCTGCTGCTGCCGCCGCCGGTTCCCGACGGCAGCCGCGGTGGCAGCGCGTGCCGGGACCCACCAACTCCCTCGTGGAGCTGCTGCTGGTAGCCCAAGCTGCGCATCGCCGCGAGCTCGTAGTTAAGCCGCGTCAGCGTCGAGTTGATGTCGTTCTGCCACTTGACAAACTCCAGACTTTTTGTCATCGGCCCTGGCTCGGGCAGCCTGCCCGGCGCGCCCATGGCCATGCTGGTGCTCGACGTCGTGCGGCCCTGGATGTCTGTTGCCGGGCTCGACCCGTCTATCGCGTTCAGGGACTGCGGGTGCCCGAGGTTGGTCATCGAGAGCCGGGACACAGGCCGCACGAGGTTGGTGTGCGAGCTCGACGATGTCAGCCTGTACAGCGAAAGCGCCGGCGACTGCGTCCCGCTCATGAGCCCCGGCACGCCGCCCGCTGTGAACCCCGGGTCCGAGTGGAGGTCCGGCGCGCTCAGCGGCTGCGGCTGGTCCTTTATCTGGTCCCAGAGGTACTCGAGCTCGCCGAGGAGCTCGCGCGCCTCGGTGGACTCGTTTGCGTGCGCGCGCATCGTCTCGATCAGGCACGAGATGTACCTGCGCTTGGCCTCTGTCTTCGAGAGCCCTTCCTCGAGCTTCCACGCGTCCCACTTGCGCTTCGCGGCCTCGTCCTCCGGCTTGGGCCCCGCCGGCCGGTCCATGATCCCCGTCACGTCGCCCTCGGTCGCCTGCTTGTACAGCCCGTAGAGCTTCACCCGGCTCGCGAGCGGCGGCCGCGGCAGCGAGCTGTGCGGGGACCGCGTCGACAGCGTCCGGATCGTCGAGATTGCCTTCACAAACACCCGGTCGATCGAGTCCGACATTCTCTGCTCAGCGCTCGTTACAGGGCCAAAGGGCTGCAAAAATAGAGACACACACAGAAACTCACACGCTCACACACTCAATTGGCGCGCTCTTCTGTCGTTGCTCCTCAGCCCGTCTGCCCAGCCCGTGCCGCCTCTCTGTGCTGCCGTCCTTCATCTTCTCAATGACAGACAGCCTTGCTAAAGGGTAAATAGCCTAAAGGAATAACAAAGCAAACAACCAGCATGACGGGCTCGCGGGGGAGGAGCACCCGTGCACCGGTAAAGCACAGAAATAGCGATACAGTACAAAAGCTGCAGGAGATAACATAAGCGCCCGATTCACTGTGTTTAAAGTACAGTGCGAGCGCGATGCGGCACAGTGAGTGAATGCTACACATGTTTGAGAGCGGGCAAGAGCAATCCAGGTGTGTTTGCAACGCGCAGAAGGACTGTGCGTTGGTCCGGAAAGCAGTCACCGTCGCCGCGGAACGTAAAGTAAAGTGCTAAAAAAAAAAAGAAGTATTGAAAAATGATGGCCCGAAGTGCAGCTCCTTGCACAGGAGCAGCCCGTACTCTCAAGAACAAAGCATGAAGGACAGACACAAGCACATCCCGCCGGCACAGAAAGCAAAGAGAGCGAGCAAGCTGTTACGCCAGCAGGAAAGGCTCACTGATGGAAAGTGAAAGCGTCGTAATCAAACTGGAGTACTTTGGCCAGCTCCTTCTTCCGCGCTTCGGTAGTTTGCGGGACGTCTTCAACTAAATATCCATTCAGGAATTCAGCGCACTGCTCGGCAGTGAGCTTGTCGATGTCCTCCATACATACGATCTTTGGCAGCCTATCTGCTGGATTTTCTCCATTCGAAAATTGAGGCATCACCATATATCTTCCCGAGTAAAAGTTCTGTTAATAATAGCCAGCCATAGTGACAAGCCTGGTGCGGTAAATCTCTTTTGAGAGCACTGTTGCCAAATATTCCATGCGGTCTTCCATGGAGTCCATTCGATTTTCTATGCTATCCATGATGCAATGAATCATAGCGGTCATCTCGTCTAGACGTTGGATGATCGACATCCGCATGGAGAGCGCATTTGGCAACTCCTCGGATAGCAGATCCTTGTAGTCTTTAATCATTCTTCTTGACCCCTAGTGAAAACTGCTTCTTCGTCTCTGACTCTTTGTTCACTCCCTTATACGAAAGAGGGCGCAAATCTCCCAAAAGATGGTTTATATCAACTGGGCAGTGGCTTTCTTTTGGTGCTCAAGAGGCAGCTCTGTGTAAAAACACTACAAATATGCTTCAGATGTTTGTTTAAGATGGCGTGCCTGGTGAGACTGATAAGCGCTAAATCAGCGTAACTTGGCGGTTAAAAAAAAAAAAAGAGTAGTTTTGCGCCCACACACTATCCCCAAAGGGATCTCTTTTCTCAAGTATCTGCCAGAAGATGAGGTGTAGGTGCCTTGTCTTTGCTGCTGGAACGCTGTCTGATGAGGAGCCAAAGGAGTGCAGTATGTAGAGGAAGATGAAAGAGATGAAAGCTAAAAAGCGCTACTACCTTTAAAGGAGCACATTTGGGAGATGGTGCCAAATCGAGGAATATTAAACGTTTTCCGGAACAGAAAGGGATACACATATCAACTGGTTTTTTTGAATAATCGACGCGCCGAAAAAAGGGATTAAACCGGTGCGGAGCGGAAACTGGCCGGGTCGAGGAGCAGTTCAGAGTCCATCAAACTCCAAGTATACTCGGGGCACCCGACAAGCCTCACACAATAACTATCTTCTCTCAAAGCCAAGTTGCTGCGCAGGTGCTGCGCAGTTGTTCGACAGAGTGTTATGCAAGCCAAAACAGGCTGTTATTCAGCTATCACGAAAGCACGAACATAATGGTGTTGACGGACACCAACCATTCTTGCTGTATGCAATTGTTGATGCCAGTGTCTGCTTTCAGAGTGTAATGTCACAATATCTACACTTGCTTGAACAAATAATTGGTCAAGGTTCATGTACTGGTAGCCACCAATGGCTATGCGTAGAAAACACAATACTTGTGAGATAGATCTTCAAGGTTGATTGCAACCCCATCTTTGAGCATTTAGAGCTTTGGTATTTGGGGTACCCACAAGCACGCCCGCGTGCAACTCCTTCCGCTCGTTAGTTTCTGGTCCAAGTCCACTCTCAGTTGGGAAGAACCTCCTTCACGCGCCTTTACTGTGCTGAGCAAAGGGCGGGAGTGAACTAGAAACGTTTTCCGCACTAACACAACATTGGCAGTTGCAAACACATGTAACACTACATAAGCTGAATGAATGCATTAGGGTTAATCAGCCACGTTCTGTAGCTGAAAGTTGTTGAGCTTGGAGAGGAGAAAGGTGCTTACTACTATAGGCTTGGTGGAGACTACAGAAATAGAAGGCGGTGTTAGTGATGATGTATGACCCTGAAATGGACCACGAAACCCACGGCTGTAAGGGGTTCAATGGTGAGTAGGAGGCATTCAATCTAGTTTGCACCAAAATAGGAATCAAATATGGCAAGACTTGACACCAGAGTGTTGGCAAACAGGTATAGGTTTTTGTTGGCAGAATGGAAGGATCTCAAGCAAACAAGGCATTGATTAGTGAGATGATGTTATATTGTTGTGTACGTAAATACAAATTCGACCTTTCTTAGTTTTCAGGAACTGGGACAGAGCGTTAGTATATCTTGGACCGCATGTCGGCAAAAAAAGCAGTAGCAAAGAATGCCGTTGATAAACGTTAGTACTTACCATCAATTTCTCCAGCGTCAATAGCCTCAATGATGTCGTGTGGGTTCTTTCCAGCGACTCTGCATCCGACAGACTGGGCGGTTCCCAATACCTCCTTGGCCACAGAGCCAAGAGTCTTACCAAACGACTTCTCTTTCATGGTTCTGGCGATCTCCCAGATCTCCTCGATTGGAATGTTACCGGAGTGTTTCACGTTTTTCTCCTTCTTTCTGTCTCTTGGAGGCTCCTTGAGAGCGGTGATCACGAGCGACGAAGCAGATGGAACAACGGACGCCTGAGCCTGTCTGTTCTGGATCTTCAGCTGGACAGTCACCTTGATACCCTTGAACTTGGTGGTGGCCTTGGCGATGTCCTCACCCACCTTCTTTGGCGAGAGACCAAGAGGTCCGATCTTTGGAGCAAGAGCAGACGAGGCTCCGACCTCACCACCCACAGCTCTCAGGTAGATGTACTTAACTTCGTTAGGGTCAAACTTTGGAGGCATTTTTCTATCGATATCAGCGGGCTTCTAGTACACGGGATGACCTCTGTGTCTCTAGCTGTCCAGACCTTCCTTCCTTCAATTGTATGCTGTTTGAGTTAAAGTGTAGCTTGAAGAAATTTTTCCACTCAAATTTTTGCTTGGTGTAGGCCTCCCCTTTAGTGGGGGGACGGGAGGGGGGGCGAGGAGGGGCCTGGGGGGTAAAGAGGAGGGGGGAGGGGCCGCCGAGTGGGGGGAGGCAAGGGAAAAAGGAAGTGCGCGACCCAAACTTTGGGCTTTTTTTTGGTGGTGGGCACAGAAAAGCGAACAAAGTGGGACGCGTTCCCCTTTTGGGCAATCTTTCTAGCGTACGCGGTCACAGGCACGTGAGTCATCAGAGGGCACCAACCCTCGAGGAAGGCCTGTGCCCCCGCCTGTACGGGGGTGTGCTCTATTGTGTCTCGTGGCCTATTGTTATTACTCCTCCGTAGTACACCAGCCCGCTTCTCCCTTTCGAGCCCGGACTAGCTGGCATGGGCCTCCACCTTGATGTCAGGGAAGTACAGATGGCAGTTCAGTTTGCCGATGGAAACGTTCACACTGGGACGATCGGCAGCGGCTGTTTCCAGGCAGTGCAGAAGCTGCTCAATGGACACCTGCGTCGCGACGCTCGCCCGCTTCAGCTGCCTCACTTCCTCCATCACAGCGTCTCGCAGACAGCCCTCAAATATATTCCTCTGAACCAGTAGACCTTCAATCTCCTTGAAGTAGCACGCGAGGTCCTCGCCGACCGCCTTCGTCAGTGCCCGCAGGCGCGCAAAGTCCTTCGTCTCTGCCAGCTTGCCGAACACAACGTTGAAGCTTTGCAGAGACCTGCGGTACTGCTCAAACGTGGGGATCTCCGGAAACCCCACAGACTGGAACGGTTTCAGCTGCAGGTTAAACAGCAGCTCCTCCGAAACCTTGCACAGCCGCGGCAGCTGCAGGTGGCCCACGAAGTTCAGTATTTGGAACAGCGTCACTCGCAGCTGCACGATCTGCTTGTAGATCGCGACTCGCTTGGAGTTGAACTCGAAAAAGTCACGCGTTCTTTCAAGAGCAGGCCGCGTCTGCCTCAATTGCTCGTACTCAAACTTGAGCCTCGCTTTCTTGTCAGCCTTCACCTTCTTGATCCTCTTCGGGAAGTTATCAACCTGCTTTCGTCGCAGCGCGTTGATGTCCTTCAGCCTCGTGATGTGATGTTGTAGACAGTCAAGCAGATGCGAGAGCATCCAATAGCCCACACTTAGTTCACGGCAGTCTTTGAATAGGTCCAGCTCTATCGACCGGAAAAGAACATGGCACATGTCTAGTAGCTTGAAGTAGTATATAGAAGACGAAATGGGCATCAGCGGCACCGAACTATCAGTGAAATTGTCACACAGGTGTTTGTTGGTCAACGTTTCAAAGTTCTCAGTCTCGACATGTAATGTGTCCCATTGTATCACCTGTTTGCTTATAAACTGTCTCTGACGGGAAGGGTTCTGTGATATTCCGCAAAAATGTTTGAAGAAGGGCGTCTCGATCTCAGAAAAGAGCTTGTTGAAGTTAGCCAGCAGTTGGTGATCCGATTCCTTTGCCAAAAGAATCTTTGAGTTCCGAAGCGAAACTGTGCTGAACAGATCCATCACCAGATCAGATATTGTAACAGTCCTGCTTCCAAGGATCGACTTGTCATCTCTGATGAAGAACAACTGCATGACAGCTCGGACAATTATGTGGTTCCCCAGAATTTCGTCAGGGTCGTCAGTGAACTGCCGCCTCGTTGCAAACACGTTCAGGAACTCCATTAGGTCTATTGCATCGCGCACATCGACAACATGACACATGAAATCCAGATCCTGATACATCTTGATCAGACTGTTTATGGCGGCTTCAAAAGGCACGCGTTGGAGAGGCTTTGGAGGGGTTTTATTGTTTTGTGTTTTCTGGATATTGGTGGAGAAGCAGCTTTGTAGTTTAGCGCTTTCACCTTGTTCCAAGCTGGAGTTTCTGGCTTTCAGGCTATGCAAGAGGGAGAGTGTCTCAGGGATGCAGAGAAAGTCCAGGCGGGGACTCTTGGAGTAAAGTTCTAGCTCTACAAAGAGGATGTTGGGCATCTCCAAAATATGCTTCATTAGCTGCAAGAATTCACGTGAGGTATCAACTGCTTCAGTGGCAGGCTGTGTCTTCAGCCAAACAAGTGCTGAGTCAATACATGCGATGGTCTGGTTGGAGCCCACTGTCGTGAGAAAGTCAAGGTCCAATGTCTGAGTGTTTAGATCCTCCTCCTCATACACGACTCCCGAGAGCCCCAGCTGGAGTCCAAACTTGACGAATTGAAGGATTGCCAGACAGAAAGGTTCCAAAATCAGACTGACCGCGGGGTTGTTCTTCCGGAATGCATCGACCTCGTCGGGTTCTGCGAAGTGTAGGTGCGAGGCCCCGTGTGTGCCGTAATTGACGAGCAGACACTCTATGTAGGCACAGCTGAGCAAGGTCACGCTGAGGGAGTTGTTTTCGAGCCAACAACACAGACACCCGAGAATCTGTGTCATGACCCAGTTGACTTCGTCGAGGGACAGGACGGCGTGCAGATCATAGCTGGAGAGTTGGAGCAGGGACGAGTCGAGCTTGGGGTTCAGCACCTCTAGCGCGTGGGTGCCTTCGATGAGCTTGAACTGGCGCGACTTCACGATATCGCCGCAGCTGACCCTGGAGGTGAGGGCGAAGAAGTCCGACGTGATGTCCCTGAGGTGCGAGTCGTCGCCGAGGGCCATCTTGGCGAGGCCTGACGCCAGGTTGTCTGTCATGTTCCGGTGCAGGAAAAGCAAGCAGGCGGAACGGCGCACAGGGGAGGGGAACGGGAGGGAGGGTGTGGCCGGGACTCGTTCAGGGGTGGATCATGGCAGCACTGCCGGGAGGGTGACCAGAGGGGAAGACGCGACCAGGCAATCGCAGGGGTGGCGGGGAAGAGCTGGCTGTGTGTTGGGCAACAGTTGAAGAGAGGACCATTTTTTTTACAGTCAGTCCTCTTTGAAAAAAACGCGGTTAAAGGGGACGGCGAGGAGGAGCATGTACAGGGAGGCTAAGAGACGATCTACGAGGTGGTGAGCACAATAGTGAGTATTTTGAACTGTATATCATCAGACTATAGAGCCCGTTCGTGGACACGCACGATGCAGAGCGGGGGAGGGGACGCAAAAGGGGGTGAGGTTAGGGAGGGAGGCGCTGTGGGATAGAGCCATCTAGATGGCCTCGGTGAGGATCTTGTTGAGCTTGTTCACCTTGGCGGAGAGCGACAGGTCCACAGTCTTCTCTCCCACCTCGACGATAAGACCGCCGAGGATGTCTGGGTTCACCTCGTTTGTGAGCTTGAGCTTCTTGTCGCCGCCGACGTGCTTTGATCCGGAGATTGCCTTGGAGAGTCTGGCGAGGATCTTGGAGTCGAGAGGGCTCGCGGACACGACGGTGGCCTCGACAACGCCCTTGTATGCGTCATTGAGCACGCCGAACTGCTTGGCGACGCCGCCAAACAGGCCGAGTCTGTTGTTCTCCGCCAGCACGGTCAGGAGGTTCGAGACGACCGGCTCGAGAGCGAGCTCCTTGGAGAGCACCGACACCACCTCCTTTCTCGAGTCGAGCGAGAGGGCGGGGTTGCTGAGGATCTGCGACACCTTGGCGTCCTTCTCGAGGGTCTGCGACAGCTTCTGGACGGAGCCGAACGCCTTGTCGATGGACGACTCCTTGGCGGACGCGGTGTACAGCGCGGTGGCATAGGTGCCCTCGAGGCCAAAGAGTTGCACTGGCACCTTGACTGCTGGGGCTCCGGTGGCCAGTCTTCTGATGAATTGACGGGATGCCATTGTGTCTAGAGGGGGTGGAGGGGCGATGCTCAAGACGACACACAGACTCTCTGGGGAACGGAGGGGCCTGTATGAGCTTGCAGTGTGTGAGCTTGCAGTCTTTGTGTGCGGTTTCTCCTTTTTCTTCCAGCTTTGGTGTATGCTTTTTTTTCGCTGCCAGCAGAAGGGAGGGCCAGCGAGCGCTTTTGCATCCGCGCTGCCATAGGGGGGAATTTGGAATTTCTCATTCGTTGTGCATAAGCGTCGCGCACACAGCGCGCCGGCCGTGACGCTTGTGCCGGTGCGGGGGGGGGGGGGGAGGTGGTGAGCGTGAGATTTTTTCTCGTCTCCAGGCTCTGGCACCCACAGCACAAGAAACCGGGGACGGGGAGGAGGAAGCCAGTCTGTCCAGGCGCAGAGACAGGCAGACGCAGCGGCACACAGACAGCGCGTCAGAGACAGCAGAACCATGTTTGCGCGGTTGGCGGGGTCTACGGCAGCGGCGGTGCTTATCCCGGCGCGGTCCGCCGCGTGCTACGGCAGCGTGCTTGCCGGCGCGGGCAGAGCGCGGGCAGCAGGCGTGCGCTGGGCGTCCTCGGCAGAGACGGAGGCGGCGACGACAGCAGCAGCGACAGCAGCGACAGCGGCAGCAGCAGCAGTGACTCTGCAGAGAAGAGCGCTCGACCAGACGGAGCTCGAGCGCCAGGACGCGCTCACGCGCAGACAGCTCGAGCTCTCGAAGGAGAAGGTCCAGATGAAGCGGGTCAAGCCAACGTCCCCGGGCCTGCGGTGGTGGAGAAAGCCGATGTACCCGTACCTCTGGAAGGGAAAGCCGCACAAGCCGCTGACACGGACCAAGGTGAGCCAGTCGGGACGGAACCACACGGGGAAGATCACCGTGAGACACCGCGGCGGGGGCCACCAGCGCCGGATCCGGCTCGTGGACTACGCGAGAAAGGAGAGCGGCCCGCAGGTGGTGCAGCGAATCGAGTACGATCCGAACAGGACGTCGCACATCGCGCTGCTGAGACACACGGAGACGGGCGAGCTGAGCTACATTGTGGCGTGCGAGGGGCTCCGGGAGGGCGACGAGGTTGAGTCCTTCCGGGCGGGCATCCCGCAGCGGCTGATCGACGAGATGGGCGGCAGGGTGGACCCTGCGCTGCTGTCTGTGCGGATCTCGAGGAAGGGAAACTGCCTGCCGGTGTCGATGATCCCTGTGGGGACGATTGTGCACAACATTGGGGAGCACAAGAACGGGCCTGCGAAGTACTGCCGCGCTGCGGGCGCGTACGGCCGGGTTGTGGCGAAGCTGCCGGAGAAGGGCAAGGCGATTGTGCAGCTGCAGAGCGGGGAGCAGCGATACGTGTCGCTGGAGAGCTGTGCGACGCTGGGCGTGACGTCGAACTCGGCGCACCACAACGAGAGCCTGGGCAAGGCGGGCCGCAGCCGGCACAAGGGCATCCGGCCGACCGTGCGAGGCGTGGCGCAGAACAAGTGCGACCACCCTCTGGGAGGCGGCCGCGGTAAGTCGAAGTCGAACAAGGTGTCGATGTCTCCGTGGGGCGTGCTGGCGAAGGGCGGCTTCAAGACGAGAACGGGCAAGCACGTGAACAAGAGCAAGTACAAGGACCGGCCGCGGGGCAAGGAGGCGCGCAAGTGAGCGCGGCGCCCGACAGCATGTATATATAGACCTCTCTCTAGGGGGCAGCGGCAGCAGCAGGGGCCCCGCTCAGGTGCTCTTTGGCTCCCGCTGGTGCTCTTTGGCTCCCGCTCTCGCAGAAGTCAACTGACCGGCGTCCCGTGACTTGGCCGGGCCCCTCAGCCCATGTGAATAAATTAATCGATAATTCTGCACAGCCTGCACGCGGAGTGACGAATTTTTCACTCACTCATCTCTCCCGCGCCAGGCTTGTGGGTGTGCTGTGGCTATAAATTTTTTTGTGTGTGTGTGTGTGTGGCCTAGGTGATTTTTCACTCGCTCACCCTGTCAAAGAGCCGGCGAGCTTCTCGAAAGAACCAGCCAGCCAGGGCACCGCGCGCCGAGAAACGACTCTCGGAAACCACACAGACCGACAGCGCGCCGCCAGCACGCCCGGGCCCCCGACTTTGCCGGCGCCAAAGCAGCAACTGCCGCCGCGACAGCGCGCGAAACACAGCACGCACGCACGCGCCCGCTCACCCACTCACCACCCCTGATCCAGCATGCTCAGGGCCCCGCGCAGGTCTCTCGCGCTGCTGGCAGGTGCACAGCACATCGCCGCCGCCGCCGCCGCGCAGCGCGCCCCGCTCGGCCAGGCCAGGACGTTCGCCGCCGCCGCGCTCGCCCTGAGGGCCTCCACTCTCTCGGGCACAGACCTGGCCCGCCGCATCCGCACGGACACCTCCTCCAGGATCCAGCGCGTGCAGGCAGAGAACCCGGCCTTCACACCGTCGCTCACTATCATCCAGGTCGGCAGCCGCCCGGACTCCTCGGCCTACGTCAGAATGAAGCTCAAGGCCTCAGTAGAGTCCGGGATCAAGTGCGACGTCATCAAGCTCCCGGAAGACGTCCACGAGGTCACTCTGCTGAACAAGATCAGAGACCTCAACGACGACACCTCCGTGCACGGCATCCTCGTGCAGCTCCCGCTCCCAAAGCACATCGACGAGGTCAAGGTCACCAACAGCGTTGTCACGCACAAGGACGTTGACGGCTTTGACAGAGTCAACACCGGAGAGCTGTCAAAACGAGGCGGACAGCCAGCGTTTCTGCCCTGCACCCCGCACGGGTGCATGAAGCTGCTCGAAGAGACCGGCATCGAGCTCAGCGGAAAGCACGCCGTCGTGATCGGAAGATCTGACATTGTCGGCACCCCTGTGGCTGCGCTGCTGAAGAGAGCGGACTGTACAGTCACGGTGTGCCACAGCCGCACAGCAGACATTGCTTCCTTTGTCAAACAGGCAGACATTGTGGTTGCCGCTGTGGGAAGACCAAACTTTGTCAAGGGCGAGTGGCTGAAGCCTGGAGCAGTTGTGATCGACGTTGGTATCAACTACATCCCTGACGCCACGAAGAAGTCTGGAAAGAAGCTGGTTGGTGACGTTGATTATGACTCCTGCTTGGACTCCGCGTCTTTCATCACGCCCGTTCCCGGCGGAGTTGGCCCTATGACGGTGGCCATGCTGGTGGATAACGTGTTTGTTGCTGCCGAGAGACAGCTTTCTGAAGACAAAGTCATTCCAAAGTGCCAACCTCTGCCTTTAGAGTGCCTCAAGCCAGTTCCTTCAGACATTGCGATCTCGCGTGCGCAGGAGCCAAAATACATCACAGATGTAGCTGCAGAGCTGGGCGTCAGAGAGTCTGAATTGGAGCAGTTTGGGCACTACAAAGCTAAAGTGTCTTTGGATGTGTATGAAAGACTCAAGGACTCCCGGGAAAACGGTCACTACATCCTTGTCGCTGGAATAACGCCGACGCCTCTTGGTGAAGGAAAGTCCACCACTACCATGGGAATTGCCCAGGCCCTGGGTGCTCACATGGGCTATACCTCCATTGCCAATGTTAGGCAGCCATCTATGGGGCCGACTTTTGGTGTGAAAGGAGGCGCTGCCGGCGGAGGTTATGCACAAGTCATACCTATGGATGAGTTCAACATGCATCTCACTGGTGACATCCACGCAATTGGCGCGGCTAATAACCTTCTCGCTGCAGCAATTGATACACGTATGTTCCACGAATCCACACAATCTGACAAGGCTCTTTACAGACGTCTCGTTCCAGCAAAGAACGGCTCAAGATCCTTCACTCACTCAATGGTGAAGAGATTGGAGAAGTTGCAAATAGACAAGAGAGATCCTGACGCTCTCACGGAAGAGGAGGCGACGAGGTTTGCGAGATTGAACATTGATCCTGATTCCATCTCCATCAAGAGAGTTGTGGATGTTAATGACAGATTTTTGAGACAAGTCACCATCGGTCAAGCTCCTACTGAAAAGGGCTTTACAAGAGCAACGGGTTTTGATATAACAGTGGCTTCAGAAGCCATGGCTATTCTTGCGCTTTCGAAAGACGCCAAAGATCTGAGACAAAGAGTTGGCAAGATGGTCATTGGAGCTGATAAGGTTGGAAATCCAGTTACGGCTGAGGACGTCAGTTGTGCTGGAGCGATAGCAGCGCTGCTCAATGATGCTATCAAGCCGAATCTAATGCAAACTTTGGAGGGAACACCTGTATTTGTACATGCTGGACCTTTTGCCAATATCTCTATTGGGGCCTCGTCTGTTATAGCTGACAGAGTGGCTCTTAAACTTGCAGGCAGACCGGTTGGTGAACCGTCTCAAAAGAAGGGCTTCGTTATTACTGAGGCTGGTTTTGATTTCACTATGGGAGGTGAAAGATTCTTCAACATTAAGTGCAGAGCTTCGGGATTGAGACCTGATGCTGTCGTCTTGGTGGCCACTGCGAGAGCATTAAAGCTGCACGGTGGGGCGCCTGACGTGAAGCCTGGCCAGGCTCTACCAGAAGAGTACAGCACTGAGAGTGTGCCATTGGTTCGCAAGGGATGTGAGAATCTGGCCAAGCAAATTTCCAATGCCAAGGCATTTGGGTCGTCCGTCATTGTGGCTATCAACAAGTTTTCAGGCGACACAGATGCAGAGTTGGAGGCCATAAAGGAGGAAGCCTTGAAGGCCGGTGCTGACGGTGCCGTTGTATCGAACCACTGGGAAGAAGGTGGAGCCGGAGCCTTAGACCTTGCAAAGACAATTGTTGAGGAGGTTGAGAGTGTGGACTCTTCTGATAAGGCGGTTCAATATCTATACGAGCTGGAAACCACGAGTGTCGAGCAAAAGATACACTCCATAGCAACCAAGATGTACGGTGCTGCAGGCATCGAGCTTTCTCCTCTGGCGCGCGAGCAGATTGCCCGTTATGAGGCCCAGGGATACGGCAGGCTACCTGTTTGCATAGCCAAGACTCAGTATTCGCTTTCCCATGATCCAAAGCTCAAAGGTGTGCCAACTGGCTTCGTCGTGCCTATCAGAGAGGTGCGTATCAGTGCTGGAGCTGGCTACCTCTATGCTCTTGCTGCGGAGATCATGACTATTCCAGGGCTGTCTACGTACGCCGGGTTCATGAACGTGGAAGTCAGTGACGACGGTAAAATCGAGGGGCTGTTTTAGAGAGGTAAAATTAATAAGTACTTAGAAAGACATAGAATGGAAGCTCATACATACAACAAACACAAACAAACACAATGACACGAGCTAAAGAAAGAGTAAATCAAACGACACGCCATGTGCTGGACTATGCAGCATTGGTTTTTTCAGAGATCTCGGCCTGTTTAATAAGGTTCTCTGGGGCATCGAACTCATCCAGCATGAGCTCTATTAGCCTAACTTTGTCGTTCATTGCAAAGCTAGGGTCTCCAAATAAGTCGTTGAGTTCCGACACGCTCTCTACCTTGATGTTTTCAAACTGAGCGTTACCATGGAACACGTCCATAATCTTGCTGTGATCCCAGGGCTGGATTTGGTTGTACTGTGCCTCACGACCATGGATTAGCTTCTCAATTGTGTAGCCGCGATTATTGAGCACGAACAAGTATGGCTTTAGGTTCCAACGGCAGATGTCCGAGATCGACTGGACTGTGAGCTGTAATGACCCATCGCCAATGAAGAGGATGACTCTTCTTGATGGGTCTATTTCCTCCAAAGCAAACTGCGCTCCGGTAGCAGCCGGTAGAGCAAAGCCAATAGATCCCCATAGAACTTGCGAGATAGCAGTAGTGGAGGAGGGGAAGTGGGTCTGCGTGATGCCAAAGGATGATGTTCCTGTTTCTGTCACAATGACATCGCCAGGACGCAAGAAAAATGACAATTTCTTCCACAGGAAGTCTTGATAGAGCTTTCCCTCTGTGACTTCCGCCGCCTGCTTGTAGTTGGCCAGAGAGGATGGAGTTGTGAGTGCACGGTGCTGGAACGAGATAGATTTGAGAGCCAAATTGAGATGCGTCAGAACGTGCACCATCTGGAGACCTTCGTAGACCGCTGACTTTACCTTGCAGAAGTCAGAGTGAAACTCAATCACATTTGTGGTGTGGTACTCGTAGGAAAACGCCCCGGTGTTAAAGTCAGACAATAGCCCTCCTACACTGAGAATGAGATCGGAGGACTCCAATGCCTCCTTCACATCCGGGTTTGACAAAACACCGATGTAGACTCCCGAAAAGCAAGGATGGTCTTCGTCGAAGGAAGATTTTCCCATTGGAGTAGTGAAGACTGGGAAGTTGCATGTGTCGGCGAGCTGCCGGACGAGGTTTTTGACGCCATGCCGGGCAGCACAGGCGTCGACAAGAATTGCTGGCTTCGAGGAATTTTTAAGCTTTTCAAGGATGACGAGGACGATTTCGTCTTCAGCTTGAACGTCGTTCGGTTCAAGGCTGAGATCAATGGCCGTACCTAGCAAGCTGGCATCGACGGGCTGCTCGACGAAGTTGGAAGGTAGACCCAGATATACGGGCCGCTTCATCTGGTATGCTGTTTTGATCATGTCGTCGACGATCTTGGGGGCAGACTGGATGTCTTCGATGGTCGCTGTTTTCAAGGTGATCTCCTTTGACATCTTCTCAAACACATCGAACTGGCCGTTTCCCAGGGTGTGGTGGAGGAGCAGCCGGTTGTGGACGCTGGACAGACTTGGTGCTCCAACGATGTGGAGCAGGCCGATGTGCTCTGCCATCATTCCCGCGATGGCGTTTGCGGCCGAGAGATCGCCCACACCGAAGGTGGTTACGAGACAGCCCATGCCGTTGATGCGGGAGTATCCATCCGCGGAGTAGCCGGCGTTGAGCTCGTTTGCGTTTCCTGCCCATCTGAGGCCGTCCACCTCGTAGACGTGGTCCAGGAGCGCGAGGTTGAAGTCTCCTGGCACGCCAAAGATGGTGTTGACGCCCACCTGCTTGAGCCGCTCGAAGATGTAGCGGCCGAGCGATACCTCAGAGGGCAGCAGCTTTTGCTTCTTGTGGCTCATCGTTGTTGAGTGAGGGAGGGAGGAGGGGGGGCGGAGACACTGTTTGGGGCTCTGGTTCCGGTCAATTGCACAGAGATCTGGCACTCGGCTGCCAGAGAAGAAACGTGGCTGTTTTAGCTGCCGCCGTCTGGCGCAAACAACGTGATATCGGAGCAGAAGCGCAGAATCTGACAGGGGTGCCTCAGTGTGCGTGTGCAGGAACCAGGGAAACAGGCCACCGAGAGAAAACGCAGGAGGTCTTAAAATTGTGAAATCGACGCGCCGGCGACGCGTCGGCCTGTGCAGCAAGCCCGCAGAGGGGAGCGGGAGAATTTATCCTGACAGACAGGGAGGGAGCGGGAGCGGAGAATATAGCACAGTAGGCGTCTCTTAAGTGCACCACCGTCCATGCCAGAGAGCAGGAGCGGTCTTTGCCTAGCGGCACTGACGCTCCCGCGACATTGTGCATAGCAAGTGTCTTGCCGCGCTCCACTTCTCTGGGGCGGAATGCCCCCCTGTTCATTGACTGGGCCTGCGACTCCTCTCCTACGACACACCCGCTCAGGATCTCTCGACCTGCCTGGTGTGGCACTGCCCGCTTTTTTGGACAGGCCGGGTAACCGCATGCACAACACATTTGTCTGTTGTGCTTTGAGAGCATTTGTTTTTTTTCCCTTCCTCCCCATCTGTGTTACGACAGACACCAAAACACACACACGCACACGTACACGCACGCGGCTAGAATGATAGCTCCATTCCAGTGTCGGTCCATCTACAGCAGCAGCAACAGCAGCAACAGCAGCCGCAGCAATATCCACAGCAACAGCAACAGCGACAGCAGCAATTGCAACAGCGACAGCAGTCTGCTTTGAGGGGCTGCAGATTGGGCTTACAACAGAACACTCTGTCGTGCCCACCTAAAAAAGTACGCGGCCATGGACGCGTACTTCGAAGAGGGTACGTGCGTTTTTGGGGCCCTGCCTCCATTAAGACGGTCTCGCTAACATAAACACAACACCAGAGTTCGATCCAAACTCTCTCCGCGTAGCCGACCTTAAAAACCTGTTCCACAAACATGGTCTCCAAGTGCGGCGAGGATCCAAGAAGTCCGATCTCGTGACACAGTTCCAGACAGACCTGCTTCCCTTGCTCAGAGAGATGAAGGCCGCCAGAGACCACAAGGTCGTGGCCGCACGCCAGCCAGAGCCGCAGGAACTGACACAGGAACTGAGCCCCGCCATCAGACCGGCAGAGAAGTCAGTAGCGAAGCCAGTAGCGAAGCCAGCAGAGAAGCCAGGCAAAGTCGTGAAAAGAAAAATGGCAGCCAAGAAACTCGCAAAGGTCGCACACGTTCTGGAAGACATGCCTCCACCGCGACGCGTCGAATCTACCCCAGAAGAGCCTCCCAAATCACTGGCCAAGGAGGCGTCCCCCAGCAAGTTGAAAAAGGCCATCAAGAAGCAAACTCTTCCAGCAAAGAGAAAGCACGAGGAGGTGGACTCAGATGACACTACAGTGCACAAAGACTATTCGAAAATTCTTAAGATACAAACTAATCACAAGGACAATTTTTCTTCGTCAATGAATGATAGCTCCATTCCTTCCCCAGGTTCGAAACACAATATACCCTCCTCGCCAATCCAGGACGAGTCCAAACCGCTTCTGGGCTCAGTTGGCCCCGCTCTTGCGCGTGCCTCTCCAACTCCAAAAGAGTACCCTCCTATATCGTCAATCCCCGCTAGAAAGAAAACTGTAATGCCTCCCTTATCCGCTTTGAATGTTTCTTCCGAGTTTGCTACTCACTTGAAGCTAGGAGATCTTCCTGAGAGCACCCCTAAGGGCCCGACAAAGATTCTTGACGTTGAGGACACTTTAGAAAAGCCAACAAAATCGAAAACAGCAAAGTCCAAAAAGAAGTCGCGGCCAAGCACTGCTCAAAAGAGTAGCAAGTCAGAAATTAAGACCCCTGAGCTGCCCCCTGATGAAGACGATGACGCTCTGGAGAAACTGCAGAAGGAGGTGGATTCCGAAAGCGATAAGATTCAGAAAGAGTCGCTTGCTGCTTTGAGACAGGTGGATAGCTTGGTCACTACCAGCTTAGGCTCTCGAGTCGTCTACAAGCTTGTGACTGCCTGGGTGACAATTCTCTCACTTTTCTTTGTTTTTGTGTGCTTCCGGGAGCGCCGGATTGTTATCGGGTTTTGTGGTTCTGAAATTTACAAGCCTGTTTTTGACTATGATAGATCCTCGAACAGCGCTTTTGCGTCATTTGCAAGAAACCTCGAGAATGCCCTCACTCCAGAGTGTGTGCAGTGCCCTGATCATGCACATTGCTTTCCTTATTCTCAGCTCCGTTGCGATCCAGGATTTGTGGTTTCCAATCCTCCGAAATCTGTGTTTGGTTTGATCCCTACCTATTCCAAGTGTGTTGTTGATACTGTCGAATCCAAGAGGGTTGCGGCAATGCTGAACTACGGGAAAGATGTTTTGGCAACACTCAATGCAGACTGCAAGTGTGGTTTTGGGAACGATGAGGAAGCTGGAATACCTGTAACGGAACTGGAGCTGATCTTGAAGGAAAAATATCTCTATAGCTTCACGGGTGGGGACGAGGAGAAGTTTCAGTATCTCTTGAACAAGTGCCTGCAAACCTTGCGCGACCACGCTGAATTTCAGGTCACGTTTGAGAACGGCATAGCGCGCTCTCATTCGCGATCGAAAGTTTCTTGGAAGTGCGATCTCAAGGACATCTTGGTCAGTGTTTTCAACAGATTCAAGTACTATGCTCTGCGCGGGCTGCTGGCCATTGCTGTAATACAGCTGGCTGTGTACAGATTTCGGTCTTTCCGCAAGCACAAGCAAATGGTGGCAAATCTCAGCAAAGAGGTGCTGGAGAAACTCCATGAGCAGGCCAAGCTCCACCGCAGTGGCCACACACGCAACGCATACATTGGCAAGATACAGCTTCGAGACTACTATCTTCAAAATGCGTCTTTGTCTGCCTCTAGAAAAGTTTCTGTTTGGGATGAGATCAGCCGCGTTGTCGAATCCAGCAGCAATGTTCGTGCCTACATGGCCGAGGTTCATGGAGAAATGCTCAAAGTCTGGGAATGGGTAGCAGAGATCTGAGGCTCCAAAAAGCCTTATCAGACACCACCTCCGATAGAGATCCTCTGCTGCCATCAGTTCAGTGTACTGTACCTAAAAAAACCGGCGTGCACGGATGTTTCTCCTGAAAAATTCCTGGTGAGAAGCGAAAACAACAAAAAGACAGCAGACAGAGAGAGAGCACCAAAAGCTGAATCGAGGAAAAATTTGAACTATGACTGAAAAAGCAGAAATCACAAAAAAAAGGCGCTAAAGAGCTCAGGGTTCTGAAAGGAGTGCAAGTTCATTAGAACCTGGAGCCAGGTACAAACAAGCCAGCCAGAAGACCTCACAAACGCTCAGCTTACAATGTCTTCATTTGGAACTGTTTTCCGCGTATCCACTTACGGTGAGTCGCACTGCCGGTCTGTGGGGTGCATTGTTGAAGGTGTTCCTCCCAACATGTCTCTCACAGAAGCCGATATACAGACGCAGCTCACAAGACGCAGACCGGGCCAGTCCAACATTACCACCCCAAGAAACGAGAAGGATAAGGTGGAGATACAGTCCGGAACAGAGTTCGGCAAGACTCTCGGTACTCCGATAGGGCTGATAGTGAAAAATGAAGATCACAGACCTAAAGACTACACTGAAATGGACGTTTACCCTAGACCCTCCCACGCGGACTACACATACTTGGCGAAGTATGGTGTGAAGGCCTCATCTGGAGGAGGAAGATCGTCTGCCAGAGAAACAATTGGCAGGGTTGCCGCCGGCGCTATCGCTGAGAAGTTTTTGAAGCAGGTGGCTGATGTGGAGATTGTAGCATTTGTGTCTGGCGTGGGAGGATGCCAACTGAATAGATCATCTCAAGACCCGGACTTCATGAACCTTTTGTCCTCTATAACTAGAGAGAGGGTGGATCTCTCTGGTCCAATCAGGTGCCCTGTCGCCGAGGTTGCCGAAAAGATGACTCAGATTGTGCTCGATTGCAAAGAAGCTAACGATTCTGTTGGAGGTGTTGTGACATGTGTGATCAGAAACGTCCCTGTCGGGCTGGGTGAGCCGGCTTTCGACAAGCTTGAGGCTATGCTTGCGCATGCGATGATGTCGATCCCTGCGACAAAGGGTTTCGAAATAGGTTCGGGTTTTGAAGGCACAAAGCTACGGGGATCAAAGCACAATGACCCATTTGTCCAGAAGGGGGACAAACTGGGCACTCTGACGAACAATTCAGGAGGAATACAGGGAGGTATCTCCAACGGCGAAAACATTTATTTCCATGTTGCGTTCAAGCCTCCTGCCACCATCTCTCAGGAGCAGGGCACTGCGTCATATGATGGTGACTCTGGCGTTTTAAAATCTAGGGGACGCCACGACCCGAATGTTGTACCCAGAGCAATTCCAATCATAGAGGCGATGAGTGCGTTGGTTCTTGCCGATGCTTACTTGATCCAGAAAGCTAGAGAGAGCACGCTCGGTGCTGTATATTAACAGTACATAATGATAGTAAATAAGATAAAGATGCGCTCAGCTGATAAAGCCTCTTCACTCGTAATTGGAAGCATCCTTGTCTTTGTTTTCGTCGCTCACAACGCGCTTTCGGGTCCCCTCAGTCTCTTCAGGGTGTGTGTCCTGATCGTGTTCACCGATGTGTTCGATGTCGCCGTCCTCAATGTCAGGGTTCACCACTCTGAGCTTAGATCTCCTCTTCGAACTCACGAGCACTTGTACGTCCAGGCTGTCTAGCTGTTCCTGGTCGTCTTCACGAGGAAGAAAGTCTTTTGATGCTATCATTGTTGAGTGGATGGGCTCTTTGTTGTGGAACACCAGTGAGGTATATCTCTGCTTCGGCGACTGGAGCTCCTCGGGACTCTGCGGAAGGGAGTCTGAGGACTCGAAGAATGTCGTGCTGGACTCTAGGGAGTGGATATCAGAGAAGCGTTTGCGAGCACTCGACATTGGCGATTGTTTGGTGAAGTCAGATAAGGATGAGTCTTCGGGGATCAAGTAAAGAGTGGAGTTGGAACGTCCCAAGTGGCCAGGGTGACGAGGGAAGCTGGGTGTCTGTCTCATGAACTGCTCTGACTGGGGCTGTGGGCCACCATCAGTAGGTATTTCTGCTGTGATAAATGTCTTAAGAGACGACTGGTACGAGAAGCTTCTTTTCAAAGAGCGTTTTATACTGTTGGACACTGTTGACAGCGATCGTTTCAGGTTTCCCACTGATTCTGATTCCGCGTTTGGTGTGTCGGCAAGACCTCGCTCTCCTTTCATGGCGTTGGTTTGGTGGAGAAATCCGGCCTTTTTCATATGCATTTGCTGCTTCTCAAACATCTCCCGTTTGCGACGCCATGAGCTTATAGACAAATTATCCCCATCATCATAGTCATTAATTTTCACTTCGTCCCCGAAATAGGACTTCCTGGCCTTGGCTGCCGCCAAGGAACCCTTTTCGTCGTCATGGTCTGAGCCCCAGTCCACTCTCGAGTTTGAAGAGTCACCTGCCTTATAGAACTCCATTATATCATGGAGGTCTTTTTCCTTTTCCAAATCGTCCTGCTTCTTTTTATGTCTCTTGTAGAGAATAAACCCTCCGATCAGTATTATGATAACTGCCAACAGTGGGATAATCGTTGAAAGCGCTATGATTAGTCCCTTATTTGACGTTTTTGACGACTTGGTTGAGTTCAGCGAGGTGTAATCGACGGAGGAAATAGTCTCAAAAGTAGAGGTATTGTACAACTGAAGGGAGAAACCAGAGCTCAAATCTCTTTTAGTGGAGGAACTCGCGGTAATGACGAGCAGTGTGTCATAGATGGTCGTGGCCCCGAGAATGTTGCTGAGACTGAGCTCACTGCTTGAGTTGTTATTGGTTTCTGCATTGGCAATGCTCACAGTGGTATCCAAGGACTTCCAGGACCAGGATGAAGAACCGACATCCAGCTTGGCAAAGTTAGGCGAACTGTCATCCCCCGAGGCAAGAACCCCCCCAACCATCAGTACAGAGCTGACGCTGAAGTCAGAAAAGTTGCTGGCCTTGTAATCCTTTGTAATCTCAGAGCTTTCAAAGATCGGCAGCAGGAGACTCCCCGTTCTGGAGTTGATAGTGTCGTTGGTATCTACAGAGACGGATTTGAAGGCCCACGCCTCGTACTGCCAAAGGGCTACCTGTTCCAGACTGACCCATCCCGAAGAGGCCTTTCCGCCAATCATGAGCTGAGTGTTATAGTTTATCTGTACACTTGAAGCATTGTAGAAGGCTGTTGGCTGGACGGACATATCTGCATCGTAGTATTGCTGTGTGTCAAGGTCAACTCTGATCATTCTGTCCGTGACCTCGCTCGAGGAAGAGTTGTATCCGCCGTAAATGTAGACGGTGCCTGAATCGTCCATGGTGGACAGATATGTTGAGTCCATCAGGTATTCGACGTTGTTAAGAAACTCCTGCTCCTCCCACTGGGAGTTGGTTTCATTGTACACAGAGACTGCGAACATGGAATCGTCGTCTTCGTAGAAGGCATACATCTTGTTTGAAACGAATATGATCTTGCAGACAGCTTGAGGCGCCGTTATTGTGGCCGCCACCGTCTGTCCTGAAGTATATTTTGAGTTGAACTGGAAGGGGATGAGCACGGACTCTTCATCCTGTAGGATCTGCACAAAACTCGTTCTATTAGCGTAGTTGTAGATAACGTCCTGGACCTCGCTAGCCGCGCAAAACAGCGCCCACAAAAGGACTGCTGTCAGCTGCCACAACATATGTCGCGCAATCATCTTCGCACCAGCTGTGCCAGACCACCAGAACCCTAACCGTGGAGAGCCAACAGGCAGAGTGTGCCACTCCTTTTCTCTGAAGAGAGGAGAGCTACCACTGTCACTTCACGTTGACATTTTTCCGTGTGTGTTGACAATTGCCCGTTTTAGGAAAACAGATGGGCGAAGCGATCGATCGCCGCTCTTCTCGTTCTGCTCCGACGCCGATCGACGCGTCGCTGCCGGAGAAAGATTGCGGGCGATCTCAGTGTGCCAGGAAACAGAAAAAAAGTGTATTTTTCACGCGCAAGGAGCTCCATCTGAAACGCCACTGCTCTGCATCTTTACCGTCTGGACGGTTTCAAAGGACACCGACGGCAGCTTATCTTTCCTCGAAGAGGAGACGCGACTCTGAGGAGCATCCAGATTGCTTTTGCTGCGTTTTTCGCGCTGCCATTCCGTGCGCTACTGGTCGAGCTTCGTTCTTTTAGGGAGAACTGCATCATCGCTCTGTCCTTTTTTTAATGACAGTGCTACCATCTGAGTTGTAACTGTCTACAATTCAGCCAATGCTGGAACTACTCAGGCGGTCGACAAAGCGGCACAGGAGAGCGTTCCTGGTGCTGCTTGGTGCCGCCATGCTGCTGACATTCAGCTTCAAATTTTATGGTTTCGTAGTGGTGCCTGATTTTGCGCAAGATGAGTATACCATCGCGCATACCAACAAGCATAATACCACGATCGACAGGGAGAATGCAACGCTGCTCAGCCTGGTGAAGAATTCAGAGCTGAAAGGCATACTGTCGTCCATAGAGCACGTCGAAAGAAGGTTCAACAACAGGTTCCACTACGACTGGAATTTCTTCAACGATGAGCCTTTCACTGAGGAGTTCAAGACCGCAGTCGCAGATAAAGTCAGTGGTAGGTGCTTTTTCACGAAGATTCCAGGAAAGTACTGGGACGTTCCTGATGCCATCGACAGAGATCGCATGAAGGACTCAATGCGAAGGCTTGTCAAAGAAAAGACACTGTACGGCGACAGCGTGAGTTATCGGCAAATGTGCCGCTTTAACTCCGGGTTCTTTTATCGAATGACGGCCCTCAAGGACTACAAGTATTATTGGCGGGTAGAGCCAAACATAAGGTTTGAGTGTGACATCCCCGAAGACCCCTTTATGCTGATGCGCACAGAAAACAAGCGTTACGGCTTCACCACTGCTATGGTGGAGGACAAAAAGACAGTGAGGCAGCTGTGGACGACAACGCTGGCATTTTTCACCAAGTATCCAGAATTGGTGGCTGATGGTGCAGACCTGAAATTCATCACTCACAACTTGATTGATGGCAAGATAGTCGATTCTGATCCAGAGAACCCGACATACAATCTGTGTCACTTCTGGTCCAATTTTGAGATTGCCGATCTGGACTTTCTGCGAAGCGACGCGTACAACAGCTACTTTGAGGAACTGGACCAGACAGGTAACTTTTTCTACGAACGTTGGGGGGATGCTCCGATACACACCTTGGCTGTCTCCTTTTTACTTTCGCCACAAGACATACGCTACTTTGAGCACACTGGCTATTTCCACAATCCAAACCAAGACTGTCCGGCAAGCGACGAAATCAGAGAAAAGCTGCACTGCACCTGCCGAAAAAACAAAAGCTTCACGTTCCACAGATGGTCTTGCGTTCCACGCTTCTTGAAAGTCTTTGACTTGTCTCTGCCGGAAGGAGAGAGTTTTCCATACTGATAGCTTGAAATAAATGGTCATCAAAACAAATACTATGAACACTGAACCCAATACCCAAACCAAACATATAAACCAACTTGCTATAGTTGACAAAAGATATAAAAAAACAACAAACAAACACACGCAACCACACATACAACATCAGGACAGTTGTGCAACGCTTCATCACATTCATGCTTCATATCCCACTCTTCTTTTCATGCCACGCTCTGTCGCTCTATCTTTTGTCTCAGCACCCTGAGTCTATTGCCAATGCTATTAACGAACAACTCCACCGTTTTTCTGTCCTCAGCATCCAGTTTCTCGTTACGGATGCCACTTGTCGCAGCATCAGCTTGCAACAGGCTGCTATCATCGTTATTTAGAAGTGCTTCAAGCATCCAAATAGCTGTCGAGTAGCTGAGTTCGCATCCCAATAGATCCTCATTCTTCAGTTCATTGTTCGCCGCAGTCCTGGACATCTCTAACGCCCTGTCAAAGATGAGCTTCTCTGCAATAACAGGTTTAGTTGATGAAGACTCAGACAGGGAATTTGTAGACTCCGTCACTTCTGCAAGCCGGAGACGTAAGAATTCTGCCTTCTCCAAGGATTCGTTAAACCTCGATCTGATCCATTGTACAAGTTCGTTTAATTTAGGAGACGTCACAGGCCGACATGAGTTTTCGTGCCACCACTCGCTAGCAATATTCATGGCCTTCGCGAGCAACGATAATGTCTTGACATAAAGTGCAACCCCTTCAGAGCTTATCGCCTTCACCATCTGAGGAGGCAAGTTGTCATTTTGCAGACTTTCATCAAAATTACCAACTCCGTTGTTCCCACCAGGCGAGGACGAAGGAGGAATTGGAATCAGCTGACTGAATTTGACTTCGGCAAACAGAGACACAGCATGCGCCATGGTGGCTAAAAGCTCTAATTTTTTGATCACGTCAGAGTCTTCTGAAGACACACGGCCTGATACCGGTAACATCTGGAGTGACTTCGCAGACAAGGCGTTTGTATTCAAGTGAGAAAGAGCGCTGTCGATATTAAGCGTTTGCTGTTGCAATGTCTGTTGCTGCCCCTGTGGCAATCCACTAACACCAAAGAGTCTGTTTGAAGTATATCCTAATGCCTTTGAAAGGGCATTTGTCGGGCTAATGGATATAGGCATTTTGCGCTCTCCAAAACTTGGACGCCTATTCGCAGATGCATTCGAGGATGATCTACTTGAAGATGAATACCGACGACTCACACCACTAGAAATATGTCTTGCTGTTGTAGCATTGGTGATCGCTGAGCCAGTTTGATTACCAGTGCCTGGAGACACTATAGCCTCTGCACCAGCACCGGCCTTCGCTAGCTCATCTGCTAATGCATTAACTTCTACCGTTCTCTTCTCCACAACAACATAATCTTTTTCACAAACAATATCATGCCTTGACCTTTTATTTCGATCAATTTCGGTATAAGGCTGTAATTGCTGTGATGCAGATATCTGATTAACCGCTAAAGTAGGCCTCGAAGGATCAGGACTACTCTTATTGATCAGCTTTTTGATCACTTCATCGTTCCCGGAACCCTCCATAGGTTTCGGGACTTTGATTCCTGACTTCTCAATCAGTAAAGAATCCATAGGCGTGTTCCTTTGCGCCTTGTCAGCATCCATGGCTGGAGGAGTAAATATTTCGCCATCAACTTCTTCGTTCTCCTCCTCTTCTGCAATTGGCTCGGCAGCTCCCGCGACTGCTGGAGATCTTGTAGCAGGATTGGGCAAATACTCGCTAATAAAGAGCTGTTCGTCGACATTTGAACATTCCAAAGGCTCATTAGCACACTTTACATCATAAATAATCAATGGATCGTGGAAGAACTCCTGGAAACCCATCCGCTCTGTAGGATTCGCTTTCAAGAGTCCACAAATCAGCCTTATCAGGTCATCGGGAACTTGTGCAGATGTGGGGAAAGAAATCTCGTCCTTTGCTTTTTCGATCTTTCGCAGTAGCTCAACATGGTTCGAAGCTCTAAAAGGAGGTCTTCCAACAGACATCTCATATATCACCGCCCCGACGGACCAAAGATCAGCCTTGGCGTTGTATTTCTCGTACCGTAAAATTTCAGGCGCCATGTATAATGGGGATCCACACAGAGTTTCAGCCATGGATGTGGATGGAAGAAAGCGCGCAAAACCAAAATCAGCAATTTTCAATATCGGGAGCTCCCAGAGACCAGCGTACCCATGCTGCTTGAATTCTTCTTTTGAGTGAACTGGAGGCGAGAGCAAGAGATTTTGAGGTTTGATGTCTCTATGGACTAAATTCTGGCTTCTCAGAAACTCCAGAGCCGAGGCCAGTTGCTTCAAAAAATTGACAACCAGAACTTTGTTCAGCCCATGGCTGTTTGGGGGAGAAGGGTAGCGCTCTAAAATGGAGCTGATGAGTGGGTGTGTTTTCACCAGTTGATCTCGCTTCCGGATAAAGTATGACAGGTCTCCAAGAGCACAATACTCCATGAAGAGATGGAAGTGCTGATCAGTTTTCACACAGTCTAGCAGTGCCACAATGTGTGGGTTCTTCAAGTTCTTCAAAATGGAGATCTCAATCTCTAGGTTTTCCACCAGCTTCTGATTCTTGAGCCTACTACGGAAAACCGATTTCACCGCCACCGGGCTTTTCGTAATATTATTGTACCCTTTGTACACATTGGCAAACGAACCTCGCCCAATCTCAGGACCAATTGTAAAATCGCCTATAACCTGAGGCAGCACATTTGAGCTTTTGCGACTCCCCGACATGTGCCGCTTCTCCGCTGATCAATCTGCGCCCACCAGCAAAGGATCTCCTAATTTGAAACACACCAGTACACAAGCAGACCTGTAGCCAGCCCCAATAAGATAGCACAAGTACACGGACCAAAGGATCGTCAGCGCTGTCGCACTAGATTAGCCGCTACAGACACGCACCCAGGGAAGGAGCGGGAAATACACACGGTCTTCCCACTATGCGGCTTCCTGTGGCGTCGCTCTGAAATTTGCTAAACCCTCGACAGTTTTGGCAGACGTTACCAGCGCACTGATTTCAGCTGCCTGATTGGTTGTCAATATGTGGCGTATGCGAAACAGGAGAGTTCGCCTTTATAGATGGCTTCGTGACAGGGCACCCGTGTATTTAGATGTATTTATATATTATGTATTTTAGACAGCTTGCTTCCCTGTACGTATGACTGATAAAGAACCATTTACATCCGTACACCACGTCAACATTATTCGGAAGAAAGTTGCCGCTTATGTCAGCAATTTTGTAATGGCTCCAAAAGCTAAACGTCCCCTCGCTGCCACCTCATGGTTATGTGGAAGCTGGTTGGAGGAGACGGCTTCAGCACATTGCAGATGTTAAATAGTCTCGCACTGTCTTCCCAGAAGGCAAGACCGACAGTGACAATAAGTCAAAAAAAACATTAAAGGACATCAGGGAAATAAGGGTTGACTTCGGCCGTGCTATTAGTTTTTGTCCTGGCGCCTTCTTTGGGCTCGTCGTAATAGGAAAAGCCCATGCTGAGGGAATCATCGTAGTCATCAGCGTTTTGGTATATTTCCAATGGGTCAACTACTATGTCTTGAGTGGTCAGGGGACCGGCTCTTAATTGCAGTTCCTTCCCTGCGTTCTTGGAAAAAATATCAGAAGATTTAGATCTTGTAGGACCTCGTCGACTCGAGCGGGATCTGTCAAAAGGACTGCCAGACGAGAAAGGTGAAGAAGCCAAAATATTTCCATTTGAGCTTCCACCATTATCTCCTAAAGAAGGACTAGTGGTTGGGGGCGCGCCATCGAAGCTATATCTTTTCAATTTTCTGGGAACTGCTGTTATGGGGCTTCCTCCAACAGGTAACACCATGTGGTTCGCAGGAAGCGGCGAAATCCCATGTGGATGTAGTCGCAAGGGCGTCGATGTCACACGCCAGTTCTGACGCGGCACCAGCGTCCCTCCGACAGAATTCAGATTTGGGAATGAGTTTTTAGAACGCAAGTGTTTATCCAGCATGCCGCCAACATTCATAGTTTCTGATCTCCGTCTCTGGTGTCCTCTTTTTTTCTCAGACAACCTTTTATCAAGTTTCTCAGCTTTGGCTTGTCCTTTTTCAGTCTGGATAAGTGAAACCTGCATATTATCGAGGTTGACGTTGGAGCTTGAGATAAGTCTTGATCTAACAGTGGCAATGCTTTTATCGAGACAAAACTCGAGTGAGCAATGGTTCTTTATAATTGAAACTTTTGGCCATGTAGCTCGTGATCCCCTTACTACGCAATCCAATATGAATTCCGGAGTTGGATTACTTAACAGCCGATTGAGCTCATGAAGTCGGATCTCGGGCAGAATGGTTATATCGCCTGAGTAAGGTTGAGAAAGAACCTGATGCAGTTTTGTTGCAATATTCGTGGCAATGCCCAATTCCTTTAGTACCTCAAGGTAATGCATAGCCTCTGTCGATACCAGACTGTATACTTGGTTGAGAAATTGTTTGATTTTTGCACTATACTCATTTTCAATCTCACCGCCCACGCATTGAATTGACATTTTCAAAAAAGGAACCACATGTGGGTTAACTTGGCACGCAATCACATGATTGACATTAAATAGTTCTGAGAGCCTGCGGATAGGAAGATCAGAATATACAGAGCCATCAACAAATTTCACCATAGGATTCGACCATTCTCTGACAGCTCCTGTCTTTAAGTCCTTCTCAAAAATGGTCGAAGAAGGAAAGACGCCTGGTAACGAGCAGCTTGCACATACGGCGGACCATACCAATACATGAGGTGCGGTAAGGTAATTCAGCAAACTAGGTTGTTCGTAAACAGACGCTGGTGACACTGTGATATTCAAGATCTTTCCGGTTCTATTATACGCTTCTCGGAAGGTCAGTTCACCCAAAAACCCCTTCATGGTATTTTGTAAGTAGACGTTATCAAACCATGTACCGTGTTTCAAGAGCCGGCCGAGACATGAAAGGAAGCTTTCTGGATTATCATCAGGCTCAAAAACCTCGAACTTCACGGTTGAAAGAGTCTCTAAGACTTCCAATAATTCGCTACTTGTTTTCGAACAAATGATTGAACTCAAAATTGATCCCGAGCTTGAGCCGGACACAATCTTTGGTAGCAAGTCCAGTTCTAAAAGGGTAGCAAACACACCAATTTCCAACAGACCGAAGCAACCACCCCCACTCATAGTTATGGCGACCCGGCCATAGTTTCGACTGGTTTGCATGAGCATGCCAAGAATATAGCTGTCATCAAGCGGGCAGTCTGGATCTGCTAGTATTGATAGACATTGCTCACACTCATCAATGTACTGCTCTATTAGCCTTTTTGTACCTACAGAGGAGTGCCTGTAGAGGTTGATGTTGTCCATGTTTGCGATGTTCCTTGTCCAGGTTGTCCGGATGAGGTATAGTAGCTTTTTATAGTCTTTTGAAGAGCGTGCCTCTCTTAGCTCATCTAGTCTCGACTGGACAAGTTCGTAGTCATAAAGTGTTGAGTCCAGCTGTCGCTTCCATTTGTTATTATCAAGCAGTTCATCAAGCTGCACACTGGTCTCGACCCACTCAGAGTAGCTGGTTGCGGCTTTCTGCTGTGCCGTCAGCTTATTGATTTGCGCAGCTCGCTCGTCTGGGGGTCCAATGCAGTGCTTTATCAGAGGGATATCTCGTAATATTTTAGCCATTTTGTGGGTGGCGGTGCTGAGGAACGAAGAGGGCTGCCCCTGCTGGGTGTGTTCTCCCTGTGTCACATGATCGTTGACTATGCTTTGTTGTATCAACTTCTCCGTGACATTCTCAAAGGGATTAGGCCGGTAGGATGACAAGTCAAATGACGTGTCCTTCACTCCATTCATTGCTTCTCCTATGGGCGTGTGGACGGAGCGGTGAGAGGAGAGAGAAATGGGAGCAGCGCCTGCGCACTTTTATATGGGGGTTTGGTTTCTACTATTGCTTTTTTATTTTTTTGTTGAACCTAGTGAGCGAGTGTCAAATCTACATATCGTGACCATGCACAATAACAGATAAAGCTTTATAGAAAATTTATATGATCAAAAGGCAGAAGAGTTTGATGCCTTAGCCTATAGTGTACGGCTGTTTCTAACCACCAACAGCCAGACAATGAACAAGCGGAGAGTAATGTTGTATAACCGGGTATAAGAATCTAAGGACAGGTAAATCCACCGTCACACACCATTGCTGATCCGGTTGTGAAGGTGGAAGCATCCGAGGCAAGGTACAGGTATGCTCCGGCAAGCTCCTTCGCAATACCCTGTCTTCCCATAGGTGTCATCTGCACCCAAGCATTCAAGATGTTTTCATCTAGGAAGTCCGAAAGACCAGTGTCCATGTATCCCGGGCAAACACAGTTCACTCTCGCACCAAATGTAGCAAACTCAACACCTAGAGACTTGGACATCTGGATACAAGCGGCCTTGGCGGCATTATATGGCATCTGGAAGTTAGGGACGTTTACGATAAGTCCCGACATTGATGCTGTAATGACGAGTGAACCCTTTCCGTTCTTCTTGAAGATCTTGCCGACATTCTTGGCACAGAAGTAAACGCCATTGAGGTCGACATCCATCACGCGGTGCCAGTTCTTGTCGTCGCTGTTCTCTTCCTCTAGGATAGATCCTGTCTCCCAAGCCACACCCGCATTGGCAACAAACACGTCAATAGTACCAAAGTCGGCCACGACTTGGGCAACAGCCTCCTCCACATTCTTGGAAGATGAGACATTCACCTTATAAGGCTTCACCTTTGTGCCGTACTTGGAGCCGAGTTCGGCAGCGGTCTCAGAGGAGTTGTTGTAGTCCCAGAGAGCAACTGCCTGTGCACCAGCCTGACAGTATGCCTCTGCAACAGCGTGGCCGATACCGTGGGCTCTGGCAGCACCGGTCACAACGCAAACCTTGCCTTTGAGAGAGAACAGATCCAACACGCTACGCTCCAAAAGCTCGGTAGGAGCTGGCTTAGGGAGGGGCGTGTTGTCACCCTGGAAAATAAACGAGGTCACAGTTTTGTCTTTAGTCATCTCTAGTTTGTACGGTATATGTCTTTTGATGAAGGGAAGGAACACTACGCAGATACTTCACTGAACATACACTGACTTTCATACTATATCGTGATATTTATATGTGGGGCACTTTTTTTTTCTTGCAGCTGAAGCCGCGTCTACGCAAAATGGAATTCCGTTTTTTTTTGGCAGTAACCCCGAACGGAGAAGCCGCACCACATTTCTTTTTTTATAAAAATCTCCGCGGTAGACACTTTCAGGACGAGGATAAATTTATCACTACGTAATCAAACAAAAAACATGGGGTGTAGACGTCATCTAGAATAACCTACCCATAGAGTTAGAGGGGGGTGTGGAGGCGAAGAGGAAACAACCAGCAGCCACCGCATCTTTATGTCAATTCACCCCGAGACAGTAAAGTGTCAATCTTCGCCTCTAAAGCGCTGAGTCTGGCATCTTTCTCCTTGTCAATGCTCTCCATCTGTCCAATGGCAGCCTCGAGACTGAGAACAAGGTTCTGAAGCCGGTCAACAGCTCCCTTCAAACCACCGGCAGCAGCGCCCACCTTGCTGGCTGCCGTAACACCAGTTGTAGTACCGGCACTGTGTGTAGCATCTGTCTCCTTGGCTGGCGTTTCAGTGGCGGGAGCAGATTTTTCAACTGGCTTCTCAACCGCTGTCTCCGCTTGTCTCTCAATCGGTTTCTCGGTCGGCTTCTCAGCTGGTGTTTCAACTGGTGTTTCAACTGGCTTTTCAGCTGGCTTCTCCTCCCTAATGTCTTTCTCCTCAGTTGAAGTCACAGATTTGGATACCGTCTGCCATTCTTCGTCGTCACCCACATCAACCTCCTGAGTGTCGTCATCTGACATTGCATCAACCTTGTGTAATAAAGCATCTACCTGCTTCTGACTAGAATTTTCCTGGGCTTTAGGCTCTGGCTCTGAGGCAGGGGCCTTCACTGTGTTTGGTTTTTCTAATGGCTCCGATTCCTTTTTGAGCGGTTCCTCCAATTTACTAGCAGAAACTGCTGGTGATGCTACCACTGGATCGGATGCTCTTAACGCAGGGCTCTCCGAACCATCATAAACATCTCGCATGGACATTAAAATAGGTCCATCAACTTCTTTACCACTGAAAAAGTCCTCTGATGTCAGTGCAGGCGTCCCTGATGAAGCATCGGGATAAATATCTTCCTGGAACATCTCTGACCGTCTGGGAACAATGAATGAAATTGGCTCTATAGAATTATCATTCAAAAGTTTGTAGGCCCTCACAACCTCATTTTCCTTAATATTGACAAATCGTTTTGGGGAAACTGCAAATCCTCTCTGAGGAGCAGTTGACTGGAACTCTGAGAGTTCAAACAGTTCATCATTATCAAATTCAAAATATCTCACATTGCCATCTCCCTTGCCGGCAACGAAAAGCAGGCGTGTTGACGGATCATAAAAAGGCATCAAGACTCCCGACGACGAATCCAAAGAGTAGAATCCCCCAATTGGACCATCGGCTAAAGCATCAACGTTCCAGAGAGCCAATTGACGTTCGGAATACCGGTCAAATCCTGTAGTAAGAAGTCTATTGGTATTTCCGAGCCAACAAATTCTGGTCGATTTGGCTCCACTATGGCCAGCTCCCTCAGACACTAACTTTCCGGTCCTAGTCTCCCAAATTCTTATCTTTTTGTCTCTAGAAGCTGTAGCTATCAAGGAACCATTATAGTTAAAAGTGAAAGAGGTTACGAGATCACGGTGTTGCAGTGTGACTTCGCATTTAGCAGTTGTCACATTCCAAATTTTCACCGAATAATCAAATGATGAAGAGGCAAGAACATCCTTCGCAACAGGATGAAAAAGAATATGGCCAACTTTACGACCATGTCCAACCAATGCCTTTACAGGTCCTACGTCCACAATATGGTCTTGATCCACTTTTGTGAATGTGTAGTCCGTAGGAATCTCCCAGAGCAAGATCTTTCCATCTTCTCCGGCAGACGCAATTCTGTGGTCATCAAATGGATCAAAATCGGTATCCAAAACAGCTCCACCTGTGTGACCTCTGAACATGGGAACTTTGTCCGGAGCTTTTCCAACTTCCTCAACCGGTATGATGATGAAGGCGCCAATTCCGTTGGAATTTAGAGAAATGAATTTCCCGTTGCTCTTGATGATGTTGCTATCAAATGCATTCAAGGTAGGCTTCAAATTTTCGTAAGACAACTCCCGCTTGAAAGGTTGGCCATAAACGTGCCTATATTTGGAGGCTCTCACAAACTTCCCGCTGCAACTCCAATTTGCGTTAGTATCTGCATCCCGGAAAACTCTCTGCTAAGGGCTCAACCTTATCACACAAACCTACCTCATTCTTGCAATTGTTGATTGGTTCTCGTCACTTCAAGTAACAATCAAGTAGCTTTGGAATGGCTTTCTGGCAGAAGTACCAATGTCTTCATTAGTTGTGTCAATATATCGGTCTCAACTGTTGTTCCTGTACGTTTGCTTGAAATAGTTACGCTCGCGCAACTGGTATATTCTCAATTGGGAGCAACTTTTGTGTCTCTCACGACCCTAACAACATCCCCGATGTTAAGGACGCAAAGATGTCATGGTGTCTCCAGGTAGCAAGGAAAGCCTCACTTTCTGCACGTATGGAGTCAATCTCTTTGGAGCGTCGATTGAGACATGCATAACAACAGTGCATGGCAGAGCGCAACAGAGACTTCAAATTTTCTATTGGCTCCCGACGTTCGACCTGAACACGCGTCGATAGACGCGTTTATTCATCTTGATCCTCAGCTAAATGCCGAAAAAAGATCTCTGGAGTCTTCACGTGAACCGTGACTTTGGCTTGCGCATCTATTATCAGTGATTCAAGAGGATTCAAGAGCCCACCCACTTTGTTATCGAAACAGATCATTAATGATTTGTCTTTGAAGTCAAGCCATATATGGCAAGCTTGAGAATTACACATTAACACCTGAAAGGAACATGAGTAGGCATCAGACAGCTCTACAGTTAGTGGAGAAAATAGAAGAATCGCATCAAAAACCAAATGATGACCGAGTCCAACAGGAAGTCTTTGAAGAATGTTACACCTATTTTGACTCACTTTCAAAGACGGCAGACGTATTTTGTGACGAGCTTAATTCATACATATTATGTCACATGCTGGTAATATCTATTGCCTTTGATGATTCTGATATTCTCAGGACTTTGAAAAAGGTTACTCGTGCTTTTCTCAGCTCATCTCCAAAGTTCACCGTCTTGTTTCATCAATGCAGAGCAAAGATAAGATACAACTTCATTTTGAAGAGAAATATCCCCTATGACAAGGTCGGAATTGTAATGCAGAGAATTTTTGACTGGGAAGCCTCATCTCTTCTGCACGAGATAAAGGAATTGAAATTCGAAAAAGATGAGGATATATATAGAAGCCACGATGTTTTATGCTGCTTGACAGAATGTTTAATATGCCCTCATTTGCTGAGAGACAGTACTGAGTTGAAAACTCTTTGCTCTCATATGCTGGAGGTCATTGATAAAGTTCGCCCCATCAAGCCAGAAATTGACTTTTTCCCGGGGATCATTTACTTTCTCTTTGAAGGTTCCGAATTTGAAAGATCTTGGGCACTATCCTGTCTTCCATATGCTGATCAAGATAAGAGATTTACACCTGAAACTATGTCGCCGATGGTGATGGAAGAGTACGAGATTCATTTTTTCAATATTCAGAGCCCATCTATCTTCAATTCTCAAAAATGCATTCAATTCTGGGCAAACATCATTCCAATACTAAGATTTTGCTCGCCAGAAACAATCCTGCAAAAGCTTATGGTTCCTGCATTGTCCGGGTCTTATAAGAGTACGGTCTCGTTTAATGTGGTTTCTCTCTCTCGCATATTCATTAATCATATAATGTCTTACCTTGACGAACCTCTTCCTTTCTTGCTTAGAGCCTTTTCAATGTTATTGGCTAGACTAGGTGAAAAGTTCTGGGATCAAGTGAAGCCCCACACATATCTCAACTTCTTTGATGTTTCGTTCAACAGTCCACACTTTTCCAAGTTTCTTAGTAATCTAGAGGTTGGAAAATTGAAGGATAATATAATTGCCGATTCGTCGTTGCAACCACTGTTTCAAGACCTTATAAATTGGATTTTTCCCTTGATGAAATCCATTAAAAGATCACAAAGGGCCCAAAGTGCTTGCATTGTGTTCAAATTCTTTGTGGACAAAATAAAGGAACCCTCTTATGGCCAATTGCTTACAGGGATCGGTCTTAATTTAATGGGAGACCAACTAGAACTCAAGTTTGATTTTTATGACCCAAAGCTGACAGTTGAACTTTATAGTCTTTCAGACTCCAGAGCTTTGATTGATAAAAAGGCCATTGTGTTGTTTGATGCCTCTACAGACTACAAGGTGAAGCCAGAGTCTCTTCGATTAATTAATCTTGCACTTAGATTTGATATCACTATGCTTGCACAAGCAAGTCATGCGCTAAGCTTAGGTGACTCAAGTATCAACTGTCATTTGAACACTGATTTATGGGCACTGCTTCCAAGAAAACTTTTCACAAATGATCTTGAATTTGCAATCCAGGTGATAAACAGTCTTGATCGCATCAATCGCATTTTTGTTATTGATATAACTCTACTGAAAGCCAAATTCAAAAGCTCAAGTTATAGCGACGTTCAATTGAGAGAGCTGGTTTCATCCTGCAGTAAAGAAAATAGAGCTGTTGGACAACTAATAGAAAGTGTTGAAAGTCTTTTCACAAGAGTTACCGAGTTCTTTGATAATAAAAATATAAAAACACTTCTTTCATCTGATGCATCAATAGGGATTTGGAGTTGTATTTTTTCTGCAGAGGAGAGAATATATGACAGTGGGGTCAGCCTTCTGTATGAGGGTTTTGATGTTGATGGGCGATTAGAGGCTATCGGTGAGGCGTTGAGGTTTGACCTTACAACCACAATGGCATCAACGACTAAAGCACTATTGAGACTTGTATCTTTGGAGCATTTTGTTGCAAGTAAGCGAGGTGTTCGGATTTTAATGGATTTCAGCAAATGCCTCTTTGATCCAATTCATGGTATATTGATAAAAGCTCAGGATCTCAGCAATCCTACTAGGATTGAAATGGTCAATTTCTGGGGTGGAAATTGGAAGTTCTTGTCAATGATTTATTCGGCCATATTCAACTGGTCCAGCAATTATGAAAAAATGAAAGCAATGATCCAGAATAAAGAACATTCCGAGAAAGTTTCACGAAGCCTCATGGAATTCACGCGAGATGTCTTGGACCTCTCTCATATGCTTTTAGATGGCTATAAACTACTCACCACTTGTGTGCAATTTGAGCACACGTCTATTGAACAGCAGAAGGAAATACAACAAAGTTTATTTCAGCCCATATTGACCTCATTTGAGAAAGTTATTAATTGGCTGCGCTTGAGCGACTCAGGTTTACTAGTTTTGTGTGTTGAGCTGACATTGAAAATACTTGATCTGGTAATTGAACTTGATTTTGAGGTTAAAGATGCTCCGCTTGTGATATTAACCAAGCTTTGCTCCAAGGCTAAGAAATTTAATAATAAGCTTTCAGAGGAGCAGAGAGGGGAGATACTCTTGAGAGCTAGAAAGTTTAACAGTACATTGGTGGACGATGTGGTCTCTGAGGCTGAAGAGTACAGAAAGAGCTCACAAAAAGCAAAAGTCGATTCAAGAAGTGAGCCTGCGGAAAAGATAGTTTCCTCAGAAAAAAGAATCGAGTCAATCAGAGCCAAGAGTTCCATACAATCTTCAAGCAAGCATCAAGCTTCTATAACAAGCTTCTTATCAACAGCTCCTGCAAAGCAGCAAGAGGCTCCTCCGAAGAGGTTGTCGTTGCTCGAGCAGGCCAAACTGCAGCTTGCGGAAAAGCGTAAACTTGAGCAAACAAATCTTCAAGCAAGGGAACCTGCGCCTGCTCGGCCCTCAGGATTTAATATTCGCAAAAAGACCGAATCAGTATCCGATAATGGTTCAAGTTCCGAATCAGATGATGACGGTGAGAGTGGCCTATTCACCAAGGAGCAAGTTGCTGAAAAGCTTAAAAGATCAAAACAAACAATACAATCTCTTCATTCTGGCACGTCCAAATTCTCGACAAGTTTCCTCTATAATAAATCGCAAGTAAGTGCCATTAGTCAGAAGAAGAAAAATGAAGAACTTATGAGGCTGAGACTAAATGCGGATATGAACCCTCTTTACCGAAAAGTATTGAATTGGTCATATTTCAAGTCTGGTGACTACCCAGATGATGACACTTCGTCTTATTCACATATTTCAAGCACTTTTTCTTCTGCCACTGAATACCGCAAAGCTTTTGAGCCTCTGCTCTTGCTAGAATGTTGGCAGTCTATACAAAGAGCAAAAGAAGTGTCGCAGGAATCTCCGTTCCGATTAACAATTGGTTCAAGGTCCATCACAGACACATTTTTTGATATATATGCATCTGTGAAGAGGGATGTTATATCAGAGAAGAAGTGTGTTGGGGAGAGCGATTTAATAGTGCTCATGGCTATGGAGAGCCTTAATCCAGACGGGAAACCACCTGCGAGAAACGAGCTGAAACAATGCAAGAGAGCTTGTTTCGCGAAAGTCAGAGATATAAAGCACAATAGTAGTGGGTTTTCCGATATGACGGTTAGAGTTGCAAGCTCCTGCCCAATATTGGCATTCTTGGGTCCTTCTTCTGAGATAGTGGGAATGCGTGTTATTCAAATGACGACGATAGAAAGGGAATTTTCATCACTAGAAGGTTTGCCGTACTATGATTTGGCCTCTGAAATAGTCAAGGCAATTCCATCTGAGCCTATGCATGTCGGAAATGATATGATTTCAGAAATGAGAAAGGTTTATGATGTTAATGATTCTCAAGCATCAGCTATAGCAGGGGCTGTACGAAACGAAGGCTTTTCTTTAATTCAAGGTCCACCAGGGACTGGTAAGACAAAGACGATTCTTGGAATCATTGGGCATGTTCTCACCTCCCATGAAAGATTATCCATTTCCCAGATTCCTAATCCAGGAAAAGATACCGCCAAACCAGTAGCACGAAAGAAAATACTTGTTACTGCTCCCTCCAATGCTGCTGTTGATGAGCTTGTCTTGAGACTTATGGGTGGTATCAAAAATTCGAAAGGGGAAGAGTTTAAACCGATGGTCGTCAGACTTGGTAGATCTGATGCAGTAAATTCACAAGTCAAATCTACCACTTTAGAAGAACTTGTTGAGTCACAACTATCTGCTTTAGATACTGCTGCGGAGGACAACAACATCAAAGATGAACACAGAAAATGTATTCTTGAAAGAGATAAACTGAGAAATGAATTAGCCTCGAATCATTCACTCTCTGCAGATGAAGTTGTGAAGAAAGAGCTCCTGTTGCAGGAGGTTGTTCAGAGGCGTAAGGAATTGGGGAGAAGGCTGGATCAACTTCGTGAACAGCAAGCTATCAGCCATCGCAGTAGAGAAATTGAAAAAAGAAATCTTCAATTCAAGATACTCAATTCAGCTCAGGTTGTTTGTGCAACACTCTCGGGATCTGCTCATGACGTTTTGGCAGGAATGTCTTTGACGTTTGATGTTGTTGTTCTTGATGAGGCTGCCCAATGTATTGAGTTAAGTGCTATTATTCCTCTTCGTTATGGCTGCAAGAAGTGTATCATGGTCGGTGACCCTAATCAACTGCCTCCGACTGTGCTGTCACAAAAAGCCGCCTCATATAATTACGAGCAAAGTTTGTTTGTTCGGATGCAAAACAATCATAAGAGCTCGGTATATCTGTTGGATATACAATATAGAATGCATCCTCAAATTTCATTCTTCCCTTCAAGAGAATTTTACAACTCCAAATTGCTGGACGGTCCGAACTTGGCAAAGCTTAATTCGCGTCCATGGAACACTGGAACTGACTTGGGACCATACCGATTTTTTGACATAAAGGGAAGGCATTCTCAAAATGAAAGAACGAAGTCTTTTTATAATGCTAGCGAAGCCAGGCTCGCTCTTGAGATCATTGAGTATTTGTTTGATAAATACCCAGACATTGACTGGCCCGGAAAGATCGGGATCATTTCTCCCTACAAAGAACAGATTAAGTGTATAAGGGATACATTCATGAAACGCTACGGTTTTCCTATTACCAAAGAGATAGATTTTAACACAGTTGATGGTTTCCAAGGGCAGGAAAAAGAGATCGTTCTATTTTCGTGTGTGAGGGCCAGTGAAAATACAAGTGGAGTCGGGTTTTTGGCTGATACTAGACGAATGAACGTTGCTCTGACTAGAGCCAGAACATCACTGTGGATTCTAGGCTCAAAAGAGACTCTGGTGAGCAACAAGACATGGAGGGACTTAATTGAAGATTCTTATTCCAGACACTTGGTTATCACAGCTTATCCGGGGTTCACAAAAAAGTTGAAGCCTGGCGTTAAGTTATCAGAGAACTTTTCAGACGCTTCCCAGCACAGTAATGTCGCAGAAGCCGAGCCACCATTTCCAAAGCAGACTAGTGGTCATTCCGAAATCAAGAACAAGGAGGTCAAAGATCATGGTCGCTTGAATGATAAACGTGCAGTTTTAATAAATAAGCAAGGTGATACGAAACAGAATGAAGGTCACCAAAAACCGGCCTTGACTCCTGCGTCGATAAAAGACGTCAAAAAGAAACTGTCCCAATACAACCAGCAATCCGTTGGGTCTACGTCTTCAGTTTCAAGACAAGATATGGGCCTGACAAAAATCAGTAAGCGAAAGCCTCAAATTCCAAAGTCATTGGCCAACAAGAAGCTCAAACCATCGGTGCCCAAGCCATCAGGTTCCTCCTCTGGTCAATGAGACATGTAGATATTATAGGAATCATAAACTCTCTGCAAATATATCAATCCTTCTTTACCCCCTTGCTACTTTTGATAGCATTGTTTACTGTGCTGTATTTGTCTTGTTTTACTCCATTGGAATTCGCCAAGTTTCCTGTTAAAGTAGAAGCACTGGCTCCAACACTGTTGGATATCTCCGTTGTTGGAGACGTGACTGTCGTAGATGTTATGGCATTTGAATAGGCTGGTCGTATAGGAAGCGAATGCAGCGATACTGGACGTGGTGACACGTAACGAATGGGGGGCTGGAGTTCAGTTTCATTAGATGTTACGTTCACATGTGCTTCATCTGGATCTTCGCCATTCATAATTCTGAGGGCTCTCTCAATTGTACCCATTTCATCTAGCAGTATGGTTTTCACATATGGCATATTGAGACTTTCAAGCTGAACAAGGCGCTTTTTCAAATAATCATAAAGTTCGTTGACATGTTTAAGTATAAGATCGGAGTTCCTTCCTGTATCCCCACTGGCAATTAGAGACTGCAATGCCGATTCAGAATCCATTATTCCCTCAAAAATATCGCTCAAATAGACTGAACTCTCTTTGAAGTTGATCTCCTTTTGTTGTGCTGTGTCAGTGAGATCCGTGAGCGCCTCTAGCTGTAATTCCAGATTTTCCATAATGGCAGCGGGATTCAACTGTTGTTTAATCATCTTGTTCGAATGAAGTACATCAATCTCATTAAACTCTTGTGTCTCTATTTCATGAAGGGACTCTTGGTACACATGTATCTTGATATCAAGAAGCGATTGTGACTCTTTTAGTTGCGCATCCAGCACTTTTTGCTTGTGTTTTAGTTTATAGAGCGCTTCTTCCAATTTGTATATTTCGTCATTCACCTTAGTAAACTCGTGAAATGTCTGTTTGTAGTTGATTCCCTCGCTTGTTGTGTTTTCAACCTCTGCTATTTTAGCTGTTAATTTAGCCTTTTTTTCTTCCCATTGACTGAAATGAGATAGGATCCCTTGTTTTCTTGTACGTTCAGTCGTGTAGATTTCTCTCATCGCCTGATAAATCTGATGCAGCTGATTAAGCTGTGAGATCAAACGACGGCGAATCTTTGTGATGCTCTTTTTACCGTTCGATAAATATAACTGATGCTTTTTGATGGTTTCATGTAGTTTGCTCGTGATTATTAGCTCCTGGTTTTTCAGAAAGTGTTGCGGATCGTCAATCAGGCCCATAGACGGCAACAAGGGAGAATCGCTCATTGTGGTATAATATGAATCGTGTATATTACTTTGTGTCATGTGGGAAGCAGGGTGCCTGAGCACTGAATTGGCGCCTATGGACAGGTTGCTAAAGCTTGCATTTAAAGGGCTATCAGTTGCTGGAGAAGAACTCACAGCCGGGAACTCTGGCCATAGCAGAGACGTCGACATGTTCTGCGCCCTATCCAAAGGTTTAGCGGCCATCGTCTGATAAAGACTGTCTTTATAGCCTTCTTCAAGTGATGGGCCCATATTAAAGCTGGTAGTTGGGGGCGAGGGCGATGGTGAAGAAACGCTTGGCTTTTGAGGTGGCGGCGCAGATTTCTTTGGTTCAACAGGATAAAGAAGCAAGTCCTCCTGCGAATCATTTTCCTGCATCATACTTGATAGTCTGTCGCCTTTGAGAAAGTTAGCGAACTCGTTCGGTGCATGTGGCGAGGATTACCGGGAACTCTAGCCTGCTGAGAGAGGTGCTGACAAGTACTTACTCGAACTCTGCGCGGGCATGGCCATGCGCTTGGTGAACGAGGGTTCAAACTTGTGCCTAGGAGAAACATCAGACTGCATGTCTGGCAAAGATAAACACTGGGCAGCGCATAGCACGTCTTCCAAAGGTCTTGAGATGTAGAGTACATTTGCTTCAGTTTAGTAGTGTTTATTTTATGATAAGCAAAAAAAATTAGTAACGCTCTTTTGATGATTACACCTATTTACGGGATTACAATTATCTCTACTAGCCTCTGGGCCAATCTGCAGCACCATGGGGGAGTGACATTCTGGCATATCATCTCTCAGCACAATCGTGCAGCCTCGGGGAGACGGGTGACCTCGCGCACGCTCCACCAGACGCCCTATATTTTATCATCCAGAGAGAGCTTCGAGGCCACTTCGGTGTGCGCAATAGCTTGCTTAAACTCTCTGAAGCTCAGTCGCCCATCTCCATCTTGGTCGCTTTCCATAATCGTTCTATCCACAAGCTGCTGTAGCTGTATATCTGTCAGAGAGTTAGCAACCATCATTCGCAGCACGAGGAACAGCTCCCCGTTCGATATGTATCCGTCATTATCGATATCGTACACGCTGAATAGGAACTTCAGCTTGTCGTCCACGGAGCCGCTGGACGAGAATATGGACAGCCCTGTGACAAACTCCTTAAAGTCAATGTCTCCGCCCTTGTTTGTGTCAAATATGTCAATCACTCGCTTCGCAAGTGGGTTCTGGCCGATACCTGGAATCGACAGAAACTCGTCCTTGTCTATCGCCCCTGAGTTGTCGGCATCAAGTTTCATAAAGCGCTTCGCGAGCCTGTCGATCTCATCGGAGCCAACTGGTAGATCGTCAGTACTTGTGTCTTTGCGAACAGTCGCCGTCAAAGCATTACTTACAGTTGGTCCCCTCTGACAGGTCCTCCAAAAGGTTAGACGGAATATTACCCATATTGACACGCTGGCAACCGCTTTCCCGTACTACCTTCCGTGTCTGCGTTGCAATTGCTGGGCATGAGCGTTCTGATGTCTTGAACTCTGTTCCACTGGACCTTTTTCAAATTTGTTTGCTAGCACGGCGCAGAATCGACGTGGCACCGTCGCGTCGCTGAGTGTGTTCCTTGCCTTTCTTCCCTATTCTGTTACTCTTGCACACAGGAAAGAGGCGAAGCACTGTTTATGCAGGAAATTTTGGGCAGTTTCCGCGTCTATCGACGCATCAAAAAAAAAAGCGGTCATTAGTACTTACTCGAACGGGCGGTCTCGAGACAGCCAAAAGATAGGAGGCTCTTGACGGGTTTCTGGCCTGCTATAGCCAGTGAAAGAACATTCACAGCGGCGCCTGGTATGTTTTAGCGTCTTCTGTAAAGACTTTCCTCCCTGCCACCTCCAGCGCGGCGCCCGCACCGTCGCACTGCCGCAGTAAGTCGCTATTACCCTTTTCGATCAAATGGCTAGTACGCTTACAGCGATAAGAAATATTTTTGCGTTATCGGTCAAAAAAGATAAAAAGGCAGGCGAGAGACAGAGAGATGTTGCTTTTCACGGACGTCAAGAATTTTGTGCTCCCGTTCAAGAGACAACAGATCCGGCCATTTTTTGGCCTCAAGGCGTGGTGTTCCTTGGCTGGTTTGCGCAGACAAAAAGCACCGACAGCGGCTCTATACGTGCACAACGACAGCCAGCGTGCCCGCCCCTGCTCTTGCTCGCCAGGCGGACTCTTCCCACTCGCACATCGCTGTCTGGCAGCCCACCAATGCTCTAGATACATATACCACGCTACTGCCGCAAATATGATTTTTTCCAGCAGTATCCTGGGGCTGGCTCTCAGCCTCATATATGGCACACTTCCTTTCCTTCAGCTGGTGGTGATCCTGATGATTCGTAAAAGCCCATACTACATTAGATTTTTCAACATTTCACACTCCTCTGTGATTGTTGAACTGGCAAACAGTCTTTTGACGCTTTCGTACTACTTGTTTTCAAATGATAAAAGAGGCAGCGAACGGCTTACCTATCTAACATCCATGTCCTTTAGATCACTTCTACTCCTGTACATTTGTCTCTTGTGCTACAACCGTCTTCTGATCGTGAGTCAATACTCACTCTCTGGACGAGAATTCAGGTCTGCAACACCTTTGCTGAACGTTACGGGCGACCATGCCATTTTTTCTCCCTCACAAGTCCGTGACCTTACCTTTTCACCCCGCTCGCTCCTACGACAAAGATGCCAGATGTCTCCCTTCTCTGTAAATGCCGAAAGCATGTTGTTTCCGTTGGAGGAGACCAACAGTTTGGGGTCCTTTGGCTCATTATCTCATGTGGCATCGCATATGCCTCATACAGCTCCGGTACTCGCAGCGCTTCTAGCGGTTTCTCCGGTTAGTTCTAATGCATTCCCCTTACCTGACACATTGACAGGAGGCGGAGAACTTGTGCCGCCTTCTTCAGCTGTCAGCCATACTAAACACATTTGTGCTCTAATATCATTTTCCCTTTTGGCTTTGGGGCGAGTATCGCAGTTGATAAAAATTTGGCGAACAGCAAATGTAGTGGCGGTGTCTGCCACATACTATTCATTGGAGTCAATCTTGCTTCTTGCTGTACTTGTCTTGAGGTTTGTTGGCGAATCTGATCATGGGTCCTTTAGTTACGTGCTGTTATTTGACTCTGTGGTCTTGATAGAAATCATACTAATTTTGAATCTAGCATGTCTGATCGCCATTGCTGTGGTCTTGAGGGGCAATAACTATCGCATAAATCAGCTGAAGGTGAAGCTCAATCTAAATCCCAACGTACCAAGTGTTGAGGAAGTTGGGCAATGGAAATGCTATACTTCCTGTGAGAACAATCAATCACAGGAGGTACTGACGCAGGTGGTATTTCATGAAGGAGCACCAGGTGGGGCCCCTTGAGTTCTAGAAGTTGATTTGTCCGGTACGTGCTCAACTGTTGAAACTTTTGGTGGGTCTATCACGTTTTAGCGGAGCGTATCCAGGCTGGCAGCCCCCCCCCCATGTCGCCTAATGGAGCCCCATGTTGACTGCTAAAAGTAAAAAATAGAAAGCTTTACATACACAGCACCAGTACCATGCTAGCACATATAAATCCTAGGCGAGCTCCACAAAACTTTTTATTCACCCTGTTGGTGCCGAGGGAGTACATCACTGACTCCTGTGTATCATTATTTATTCTGCGTGTGCCTACAGGAGTCTGGGTAATACAGGACCGAGCCTGGATGCCGCACACCCGCCACTGCACGCGCGTAGTGGGGAGCAGAGGTGGAAATTATGTTTCTGTTCTGCTGGAGGGTATCCTGGTGCTGCGAACCCATCACCAGATCAGGCTGCTTGCTGCGGTGGAGGGGAAGGGACAGGGGACAGACTGTTGGCACCCAAGTAGGTGCATATTTGGCTTAAGGGTCCCCGGAGGCAGTGTCTCTTCTGTGGTGCTGCCCTTGACAATAACAGATACTTTCTGGGCCGGAGGAGCGGGGGTGGAGAAGGGGTGGGCCGGTGTTTTACCGAGCTTCTCTGGTTCGCAAGGGAAGGGTTTGAAAATCGAGAGCACGCCATACCAGGCAGCTGTATGCATCTGTATGCACGAAAAACCTGCAAGGTAGCATTTTTATTCCTTTTACATTTTGTTCTCGGCCCTCCTTTAGCAGCGGGAATTATCTTTTTCGATCAGCAAGACAACTGCGACAGTGGGCCGCCGCTGGGGGATGAACCCACTGCTCGAGAACCCTGCATGTCGAGTGGCACTTGGGTGTGCAGAGCGGTTCTGAGCGTCTCTCTTTCTGCGCCCCTTTTGAATTTTTTTTTCTCCTTCGCCCCGAGCACCACTTCCGACGCATAAAGTTTTCACCCCCGGTTTGGCGCCGAAGTCGAGAATCCTCGGCATGGCTTGGCTGTCTGGGCGTCTGCCACGCATGCTCCTCGCGCTTCCACGCCCACGCCCTCACACACGCACACTCTCTCTCTCTCCTTGTTAAGCATATTTAGTGAAAAGATCTTTGGGGCACAGGATACATTGTTAGGCCCTTGCATGCGTTGCAGCGAGGAGTTTTCAGACAATAGAAACGGTGGCTATTTTTTTCATAAGGTAGCCTTCCAGGGCACCCAAGACGCACTTACGACCGAAATCTCCTCGCGTGCAGGGGACGGGAAATGACACAAGGGATGTTGTACATGCAGGTGCCTCTTTCTTGAAGAGAAGAGCTACAATAGAATGCAAATCCGCCTCTTCAAAAGACCCTTAATGTGGTACAGACTTATTATAAACAAGAGTGGGGCTGATCTGCAACGGGGCTCGCGATCTCATTTTGTTGCAGCGTTATTGGTTGCGGCCCCTTTGTCCAAGCCTATGTGCCACCGTTTTTTTTCGTTTTATCCCCCGACAATTGGCTACTTGAAACGAGATATACGGTCCCAGAAGCTCTGCTGCTGGGACTGCGGGCTGCCGCTGCTGTTCGACCACTTTTTTCTCTCGCTATCTGCTCCGCGTTGCCGGGCATATATGATGCTGTACCACCAGCCCTCAACCCACTTGCTACCCTGGGGCCAGCCCCGAAACCCTCTTTTTATCAACTAACAGCCTAAAGGAACGCAAATGAAGTGGAGTCTGGCGTACATACTCCCTGGAATCCTGTGCTTCCTGGTCTCAGGAGCTAGCGCATCGCTATCCTGGAGAACTACTTTAACAGACAAGAATGCTAAAGTTATCTATTCTTGTGCTGCTCTTCTGAACCAGTATACTTGGGATTTCAACAGCAGCGTGTATTATGAGAAACTCTGTGAGTATCCACCTCGTACGGGCTCCATTCTGTTATGTATGGCAGACTATGATGGCATAAGCGAAAGCTCTCTCCATGATATTTTCAAGTACGCTAGCAAGGTGTGCACAAAAGAACTCGCGAACGACACCTACACCTATACCTTTATGGAAAACACCTACGAAAATGCCACTGAGTATGTCACCGACGTTGTTAATGCTTCTGTTGCGCAGTACTCACCTGTGAGAGTGAATACCACCGTTCTCAGTGCGCGTATTGGGGAATATGAAAGCTTTTATTTCAATTATGATATGAGCACATACTACGGAATCGTATTGAACGCCTACTTTGGGCTGGTGATTGTGATTGCAACCATATTCAACTTCCTGGGTAAGATGGGAGTACTGCAAAAGCTAAAGGGATCATTATTTAATAAGTTTCGGAGTTACGTTACAATTCCAGCGCTCTTTCCAAATGGCCATCATGTCAGAGCTTACCGCAAAAGCAGATTCCTTTCTGCTATGTTACCTGATAGACTTGAGACCCTGATCTGTCTTGGATTCACAGTGATCAACGTTGCGATATGGTTCAGAAACTATCGCCTAACTAAACCACCTCTCCATGTCTTTGGGAATAGATACTTAGAATGGCAAAGATTCTTTGCAGACAGAACAGGCATTATATCGTTTGCAGAGATTCCGCTAGTGGTTCTTTTCGCCGGACGAAACAACATCCTTATTTACTTAACAGGCTTCTCTTACCCCAATTTGATTCAATTTCACAAACTTGCCGCAAGATTCATGTTTGTGAACGCGGCGCTTCACTCCATTGTATATACTGCCAAGGTCCATGGGTCTTATTTGGAGAATTGTGCCGAGCTTTACTTTGCAGCTGGTGTTGCCGCTACAGTTGTCTGTGGAGTGATCCTTATATTTGCATACCATCCAATTAGAAATTACTTCTATGAAATCTTTCTCTACACACACATTTCGTTAGTGGTGTCATTTGTCGTGTTGTGCTGGTACCACTGCCGTGATTTGGGATGGTGTGAGTGGCTTGTGGCCACGTGCTGCTTGTGGGTCTTTGATCGTATCTTGAGAGTGATAAGAATCCTCTCTTTTGGTTTCCACAAAGCTCAATTGGAGATTGTCAGCGAGAACTGTTTCAAGGTCTCATTCAAGAAGCCAAAGCTGTTCTTCTTTTCGCCAGGTCAGTACGCCTTTGTCTATTTCTCTGATCCACTTCTGTTCTTCCAAAATCACCCATTCACTCTGGTGAGTGAAGGAGATAACATCTGCTTTTATATCAAGCACAAGAGGGGCATTACTGGAAAGATCTATCGCCAGCTTCTGGAACGGGGTGGCAAAATGACAAAAACTGTTACTTTGGAGGGTGCTTACGGCCCCGTTAATCCTATCTCCAAGTACGAGAACGTGCTGCTACTGGCGGGAGGAGACGGCTCTAACGGTATAATTTGTCACGCTAAACATCATGTTGAAAAAGGATCGGCGACACCAACAAAGCTCGTGTGGGTTCACAGAACCAGAGCGGAGATAGCCTATATGATTCCTAACCTGCAAACACTGAGGGGCTCAAATGTTCAGGTTGAGGTGTATCTGACGAGAGAGACTTCAGAGGAAAAGGTGGTTACCAAGACCTCGTCTGACGACAACTCGGTCGAGAAAGACGATGAGCCGGTGGGTGGAACCGACGAGCTCGATTTTGTGCAGTTCAAATACGGCAAGCCTGACGTGATGACATTGATTGCCGAAGAAGCGGCTCTTGCGGGCGGAGGCTCTATGGCTGTACTTGTGTGCGGTCCTCCGGCGATGACGGATGACGCAAGACATGCTGCCGCGGTACAGGCGGGTGTTTACGGTGGCCGGCTGGACTACTACGAGGAACTGCTGGTCTGGTAGAGAGAGAGCACGCTGTGGTGTGGCGACATTAATCTAGCTTCGACTATCTTCGACTATTTTCGTTCCTTATATCCATCAATTATTCAGTATTTCTTTAATGGCCCACTCCGAGTTGTCTAGAGGACATGTATTTCTCTTCATGATCCACGTGTCGATGCAGTGTAGGTGGAAAGAGTGACCGCACACGCCCACGGCCCGCGGGCAGTGGAGCTTTGACTGAGGCATACCGGCTGCAAGCTTCGCACAGCACTCAATGCACGGTTCCATGAGGTGGTTTCTGCAGATGGCGCAGATCTCGTTGTTCTGGTCCCAGGTCCAGAACGCGACGGCGGTCCACTTCTTCACCTCGAACCGCTTTCTCTTCTTTGGCTTTTCCTGCACCGGCGCGTCGGGCTCTGTGTTGTCCAGCACATCGGCATGTGGGGCGTCCACTGCGGCTGTTAGTATCGCGGCTGGCGGTCAGCGAGACAGAGTTGAAAGAGGACGAACGCCCTCGTGGAGTCTACTTACCTGGTATGATATCTATGTCCATCTGATCTGCCGACATGGTGTGTGTTTGTGTATGTATGTGTGTGTACGTGTGTACTGGCGTGCGTGGGTGCGTATTGGCGTGCGTGTCTGTGCTGCTGTGTGCGCTGTTCAGGGTCTCTCTCTTTACGATGCGTGCCGTTATCGCGTTGCAAGTGGGGACAACTGGGGTAAATTCGCCCTTTCTCCAGCTTGTTGTATCTACTGTAAATCCCAAAACAAGAAGAAAAAAAAAAAAATTAAATGCCATACGCAGTGCCAATAACGGAAAGAGGAATGTGCAACGTGATCACGAACGATGACGCAACAAGCAGCAACGCAGCAGGGCCAGACACACGAGCAGGCAGAAACACATCACAACCGTTGCCTCTGTCGCACCCTCTGCTGCCACATAGCCTGCCTGCCCGGGCGCGCGCGCCGTTGCTGCCAAAACAGCCCGCCTCCTGCACACTCTACACTCGCTCTCTCGCCATGAGCGCCGACGACCAGTTGAGCTCGCTCTCGTCGCTGTACCCGCCGCCCCCGCCCTTCATCCGCTTCTTCAGCAACGAAAACGTCCAGGAGGCGAAGCGGCTTCGGCTCCTCCACAGGGACAGCGCAGACGAGCTCCTCGCACACACCAAGGACCTCAGGTTCCTCGTCCCGCCACGGCCCCCAAACAGAGACACCTACCGCTCCTTCGGCGACATATGGAACTTCGAAGACAAGTTCATCACGCTCAAAGAGTCCGGCGTCACACAGCTATATGACACGACAGAAACAAGCGGAGACGAGGAGACCTTCACAGAGGAGCGCATCAACGAGCTGAAAAAGATGACAAAGTCGCTGCTCCTCAACTTCCTGGAACTCGTGGGAGTCCTCGCCACCAACCCTACCCTCGCCTTCCAAAAAATAGAAGAGATCAAGATCATCCTCATCAACCTGCACCACCTCCTCAACAGCTACCGCCTCCACCAGTCCAGAGAAGGCCTCATCTTGATGCTCGAAGAGAAAATACGCTCCGACACTGCTACAATCGAGAAAATTGAAACCACCTGCAAAATCATAGAAAGCAGGATCAAGATGCTAGTCTCCGACGAGGTCCCAGCAGCGCCACTCCCCCTGTCTCCTAATGAGGCTGACGCCAATCTAGAGGCCCCAGTGCTTTCTGAAGAACAGAAACTCGAGTGCCTGCGGCTTGAGAGCGTCAAGTCCCTTCTGCAGGCCTCTCAGGATTAGACGGAAATAATTACAAGAGATGCTCTCGATGTATTATGTACAGAATGATGAAATATATACTATAAACTTGCTCAATCGTCTGACAGCTGAAGAGCATTATCGAACGTCTGAGTGCCGCCATGAAATGCCTTGGCGAAATCCTGCTGCTCAAAGCCAGTTTCCATGACGTTGATGACGGGCGTCTGCTTCAGTAATCCTGCCCTGATGCAAAGTCTCTCCAGGTAATTTCGCTCAAAATAGCCAAAGTCTGGCGATGAATTGATTAAATACAACCGGTTGTGCGTCGCCTGAGCTGGCGCCGCCCCAAAATCGGAGAAGAGTGAATCAGGAATAAGCCCTGCCGGGCCCCTGAATCTCCCTCCTATAGTAACAAAGTTCGTTAAACTTTTAATAGAATCTAACCCAACAACAATGGCATTATCGAGCCCTTTGAAAGTGATTCCTGTCAATGAACTCGTATTGATCGCCAAAAATTGAGCAGGGTTATCTGTAGAGGGCGCCGAGAAAAAGTTCATGTCATCTGAGGTATACAGCTTGCACTTGCGACCTGACTTTTCGATGAGCTCTTTTATATGCAAGCCGTTTGCTTCATCAGGATAAATCAAGAGCGCCTTCTTGTCACCAAGGCCCATCTCCTTTTTTTTGGCAAGCTTCAATAAGCCAGAAATGAGTATTTGTAGCTCTATTTCTTTCATCTCCGCGTTCATCTTCCTCCTTTTCACGTTTCTATATTTGAAGTAGTGAGAATCATCAACATTAGATAGACGAAGTGATCTATCAATCCAACATTGGTGGTTGTCGCCATATTGAAAGGGTGTCATATCCGATAGTGACACTTTAAACTTCTTGCCGTCAGAGCTAGCGTGGGGGTTGACAAGAACTGAACTTAGCTCCACATTCGCGGGGACTAAATTATTAACTGGCAGTTGGTCTTCAAAGTGAAAATTCCCAAGCGGCACAAACTTGCTCCAGTCAAACCACTGTGTGGAAGCTTTCAGTTCATCAATAATTGACATGTGCGCGCCAGAAGACACGGTCAGGGCAATCTGTGGGTGTGGTTCATTGTGCGTGCGTCGATAATCTTGGAGCTTGATCACGTAGTCCAGCAGCTGAACAATCGGTGGCTTCTTGACGTCGCTCAACTCGGAGATGGGCCCTAGCATGGAGTCAAAGTCATCAACGGCAATGAAAGGTAAACTGTTGATTTTCACAAAATCCATTCCTCTTGAAGAAAGCAAATCTAACAGTCTTTGAGGGGTAGTGACAAGAATGTGGGGTGTAGGATATTCCGCCAGCAAGGCTTGCTGCTCAGCTTCTGTGGCGCTATCAGATCTATATAGGTATTGTGCCAGTTGGTGTCTATTGATGGGTTTCTGTGATGGAAGACGACTAACTATCCCGGAGATGACCTTCTGATACTGGTGAACAAGTTCGGATGATTTCACCAAAACAAGAGAGGAAATTCCAGGCCCTCGCCGCTCTGTTCGCCTCAGAAACAGAGCATGTATTATAACAGCGAGTGACCTCCCAGACCCCTCGTCACCTTTCGAGACAGTACTCAAATAAGAGCTAGCAATAGATAGGAACCTCTTTTGGAAATCAGTCGGGGTTTCCGAGCTCAGATATTGTGCGATACATTTTAACATTATGTGGTTGTTATAGAAGCTTGAAAATTTGATATTGTCTTGCGTGGGATCAATTCTGATCTGTCCTAGCGGGCTTAAGCTCTTTGACCGGTTATAGCTTTGTATTTTATGGAGCCTTTTGCGCAGGTGCTCTTCCATGCTCTCCTCGAGGGATCGACTGACGGAGGCAAGCGATTTACCGTACTGGCTGCGCCAATCTTGTGGCTGGTGACCAGCCTGTTTTTTATGCTTTTGCTTTGTGGACCATTTCCTTGTCCTCTGTCTCTCCTTCGGTGCCTGCGATAGAAACCGCGTCCTGCTTGAACAGCTCCGTCCGAAAAGACTAGAAACCCCCCACAATTGCGTTCCAGCACATGCTGCCTGGTATCTGGCCGTTGAAAAGACACCAATCAGCATCCATCAAACCTGATGACCCCCGTCTGATAGGCTAGTGCAACCTCTTTGCAAGCCAACCGTATCAATCACTCGGCCAGCTCTCTGCAAACTGCTTAAACTTAACCACTACCATCCGTCTGCCTCTCTATCCCTTCCTCCTTCTTCACCTTCTCCCCTCCCTCAGTGCTAGGAATCAAAAATTTTTTAAATCTATGTGAAATAAGAGTGGTGTAGAGATGTGTCTGTATGATGAATTTTCTGAGGCCAAGAGGAAGATATAGCAGCGAGTCCTTCTAGAGACCAGTAGCTGATAAGAGAGAGAAAGAGAGGGAGAGGGCAAGCAAGAGACGGGGATCTGACAGCACGCAGTAAAGATGCTTCCTTTGAGAACCAGAATACATTCCACGCGACACGCTTTGCTCAAGCAGAGGCTATTTATTTCACCCCAGGCACGGGGCCTCATGCATGTCTGTGTGCAGCGCCCGCACAGAACAGTAGGGAAGGCGACAGTCCCCTTGGGTTTGCAGTGGAACCAGCGCTGGAACTCAGTCAAGAGTGATGAGGGCAGCAGCCAGATGAAGGTGGACAAGCCCCTGCTCATGATAGCGTTCACCTGCAAAAAGTGTGGGACTCGTTCCAGCCACACCATGTCCAAGCAGGCGTACACCAACGGCACAGTGCTCATACAGTGTCCCGGGTGCAAGAGCAGACATCTCATAGCGGACCATCTGAAGGTAAGTACACTATAGTTGTTGCCAAAATCACACTGGGCCTTTTTACTAACCCTGCCATTCTTTCAGATCTTCTCCGATACAAGGGTCAATGTGGAGGACATCCTCAAGGCTAAAGGAGAAAGCATCAGTGTAGGCACGGAAGACCTTGTATTTGAAGACATACCTGAAAATTTAAGGGGCCTCATTGGACACCACGCGAAAGACAGTCCAGCTGCCTCAAAGCAGACGACTGGATCTCTTCTACTTGAGGAGCCTGAAAAAGACTCCAGCAACTAAATGCGCACCCTTATTAAACTTCCTTTAGGCGCTTCAATTATAAAGGAAGAAAATTTATTGGCAGCAGACGCCAGACTTGTATATATTGAGGACAGGTCTCTTATGGCAAGACCTACAGCAGTTGGAACGCTTCATCATCACTGCTCTTGCTGCTTTATTTGCTATCATAATCGAACTATTGCTGCTGCTAGATAGCGTGAAAGATTGAATCAGCAGGAATCATAATGAAGAACGAATTTATTGACTCGGCTGTAAAATGCTGGTCCTATATTCCCTGGAGAAGCTTCTCGAACTATGCCGCAAAATACGTTCCGAATGATCTTCTCCACTATATATGGGTCGGATCGCACATAACGACTCTTCTGGGTTTCATCATGTACACTTTCTGGATCATCAGAAACAGCGAGAGGGAAGAAGCATTGACATGGTACAATCTATCGCTCCTTGGAGCGGTGACAACATATTCTCTGGTCGTTTATAGAAGGCATATTCTGGACCCTGGTCTAGTCCATTCGTCTGGTCGGGTCTCTTCATTTCCGAAAAACACACAGTATGGACAACCTATCCCGCTTGCTGAAGTGCTGAAGTCTGAAAACACACAACTCCTCGTGTACACCTTGCTTTGGATATCCACGCCTGCTAGTGACCTCAAAATAATGCCTTTTGCAGCTTATTCATTCCTGAACCTTACAAACTACTTCATCATGGAGGTTTTCCCTTATCATCAGCTCTCCATTGCTTTGGCACCTTTGATCGCCTACATTGAGTATCCGCTCCTCCTTATTTCGGCGCACATAGATCTTGCAGTGATCGGTCTACTTTGCAAAGAATCGAGAGATGTTGGCTCGTTGTATGTCTTGATCTTTTATATATTCGTCTGGGGATTGAGAGTGGAATACTCAGATGCTAGCAGAATAGCTGTCTCCAACTTCCTCAAACTGCTTGATGCTATTTTTAGCGACAAACTGGTACATCCGTCGGTCCACCATGCATGGCTTGTGATTAAAGATAACATAACTCTGATGCTATCTATTGATAAATATGACGCAGGATCGAGTGAATCAACGGCTAGCGTGATGACGTCTCCGGGCCAGTCTCCGACAAAAGATAAATCTTCAACGCTGGACAGTCCTGAACCAAAGGGTAAGACACGGAAAATCAGAAAGAAGAAGTCCAACTGAAGCCAGTGTCTCTGATCAGAATTCAGTTTAAATGATTCTTGGTAGTTTTCAACTCTTCATGAGGTGCTTTTTCAAATCTAATAATTTCTCGTATTCTTCTGTTGATTCCCATGTAGCCTTTCCTTTGGAAAGCAAAGAACGTACTGCAGTTGTCGCCTTGAACTTCCATTCTTTACACACCACACTACCTGGCCCATGCCTTCCTTCGAATTGTCCGAAGTTTTCATATGCTGAAACAAGCTCTTCGCATGATTCAACGCTTTCATTCCATATCTCTTGATCGTACGCAAGATCTGGTGACGATGTCACAGCTCTGTAAGCTTTTTCATAATCCTCTAGAGCGAGCCATATCTTTTTTCTCCAGAGATCCACTTTTGCAACAATTCTCCACACTCTTGCAACGTGATTAACGACCTTTGGCACATCGGTACAGATAAACTCAATACAGTCCTTTTGGAAATGCGTCTGCCTTGTATCGCTGTCAAATGGCTTGGAGGTAAGCAGTTCAGCTAGTTTCTCCAAAATTGGAAGGTCTAAAGAGGCGTCCCCTTCAGCGTCTTTTTTGGAATTCAGGAGTATTCTCGAAGCAAACAAAACATCATCCCAATGCCCGAGTTTGAAAGCAACGACCAGGTAGTTCTCCCAAATTCTCCATGAACTTGCCTGGCCTTCTCCAACGCTTACTGCCTGTTTCAATGCGTGAAATGCTTCTTTGAGCTTATCTTTCTTTATCAATGCAGACGCCAAGTTGGACCATGCATAAGAACTGGTGTCATCAATTGACACACATCTTGTAAAGGCTTCTGCTGCCAAGTCATAATTTCCTGTTTCTAACCCCATGCAACCATAAAAGTACCAGTTTTCGTAACTTAATGGGTTGGCAGTCAAACAATCAAATTGGTGGTTAATTGCCTTTTCAAAATCACGTTCCACCCCAGATTCACGCGGTGGATTATAGTAGTATTTAGCTAAGGACTTCTTCGCACCAGCATAATGGCCTATTTCCCAAGATTTGTTCCACAGCTCAGGGTCTTGGTTGAGATCGCCCAGTATGCACAATGCTCTCGCATCGGTCGGTGTTTGTTCTAGCTGTTTTGAAAGAAGATCGATGGCCTTGGATTTTTCCCCAATCGTTCCATAGCATAACGCAGCATCCGTCCACAAATGTAGCCGTTCATAGATTTCCACCGCCGATTTGAGCGATCCCAATTCCATAAGCTTTTGAGCAAGAATTGAGTCCATTGACCACTTAGCAGTCATAGGCATTTGGTAAAAGTAGCGGAGTCTTGTTGAGTTTATTAACGATTTATCATCTGGTGTACTTTTATCCAAGATGTCATCATTGAAGGAGTCTTCATCTTGGGCTTTTGGGAAAAGCCTGGCTGTGTGTTCAGAGGCTACGCCCAGTTCTTCAACGAGTGAGTAAAGCTGTAAAACGCCTCTCTCCACCGTCTTGGCCTTCGTAGTCTCAAGAAGAGACTTCAGCCAAAGACTCTTTGAAAATATCAGCCAGTTGGTAGACTCAGGTGAAGTTGCCAGAACTCTTCTTACAAGAGCCAAAACCTCTTCATTCACAAGAGGGTCTCCAGAAGGAGAGTTGACTCTGACGCCCTCTGCTCTGAGCAATAATTGAATGCTGTCCAAATTTGAAAGCTCGGGTTGCTGGTTTGGGTCCATTTGCGCTAGAGAGGTTGGAATTTGCTTTTCGTCTAAACTCACATTAATCAGCTTTGATGCGATCCCTACTCTGGTCTCCGAAGGGTTAGATATAACTATGGCATTTGAGCCCCCAGCCTCTTCGAAAATCTCACTATTGCCCATAGAATCGTACTGGAGGTTCTCCAGCAGCAGTTCGTCATTCAGTTTGACCTCGTTAGGGTTAAACGGGTTGAAATCAGCGGCCCCTGCTGAAAGGAGAATGGGGTCTGATTTGGCAAGAACAACTAAAGCAGCGACTGCCTTTTCCTGGAACTTTGTACGTTTCGCTCTGCATCCAGTGAGTACAAACTCCAGCTTGGAGCTCGTTTGTGCTTTTGTAAGCGACTCCACCAGCTCTGTTTCCATATTTGAGGCAAGAGCGTGTGCCGCCCTTTCTAGATGGAAAAGAGTGAGCAGGTGTCTGCCGCCGGCCTCATCTCCGGGGCTTATGAATGTGCGCACTGTCTGAGAAACCAGCAGGTGGGAAGAGAGAGTTGAAATTGAGGCGCAAGCTTCGGGGAACAAAGCTTGCTGTACTTGCAAAGCTCTGGATCTCCACCAGCATGCTGCAGCCGTGGTGAAGTCTTTGTCTGCGTTCAGACGAGCTACTGCCGAGACTTGGACGATCGAATCTGGTTCGAGGTTTTTGTGCTCTTCCAGCAGTGAGATAGGTGAGCCAGTGAGGGCTTCCAGTATTCCCAAGCAGAGAGCCAGCAAAATGGGCAGTTCGACGAGCTCGTACGCCTGCTGCCCTGCAAAGGACAGCAGGCCGAGACAGTACGTCTTGAGGGAGCTTGCAGCGGCAGGGTCCTGGGCCGTTTTTCTAGAGATGCATGTGAGGAACCCAAGAGACTCCAGCTCATTAGACGGGAGCTTTGGGCCTGTGAAGTTGGACTCGGCGAAGAGTTGGAGCAGGGCGGCTGCAAAGATGACGAGGTAGTCTCTGCCATGCGGCAGGTCTTTGCAGGCATCCAGTGCGAGCGACGAGATCTGCGGCACCAGCCCGTGCGGCTGTTCGCTGGCGAAGCACTTTTCGACGATGTCCGCTGCGTGGGGGCTGTTGAGCAGGTGGTCGTGGAAAAAGGGGAGGCGCAGCAGCTTCACGTACTGGCCGTTGATGAGGAGCCTGGCGGCTCTGTGCAGATCGCCGTCTGCCGGGGAGCCGTGCTGGCGGAGGCCTGCGTCCAGCAGCAGCACGTCTCTGTGGAGGGCTCTCAGGTCTGTGCCGGTGCTCATGTCGCGCGCGTGTGTGTGGTGCTGGATCATGCAGCCCAGTGGACTTGGGAGCTATGAGCGGAGAGCGTCGTTGGTGAGATGGAGATGCCTGCTACAGTGTGCTTACTCGTGTGTATTACAAATATCAAGGATTTTAAATTTTTCAGGGGTGTAGAGCACGCTAGTACAACGGCAGCCCGAGGACATTAAATAGAGAAAAAACCGACAGACGGGGACAGCAGCAGCAGCAGCAGCAGCAGCTACTCGCTGTCACTGCCCGCCGCGTAGTAGTGGAGGTACGCGCTGAGCGTCTTGGTGCCCCCGATGTAGTTCGGAACGTCGACCTTCTCGTTGATGGAGTGCGGGCCGTCGTCGCCGCGGCCCATTGGCAGCAGCAGGACGCTGGTCTTGAGCTGCTGCTCAAAGGTGACGGTCACCGGGATGGAGCCGCCCTCCCTCGTGAAGTCGGGATCCATGTTCCAGACGAGCTTGGTCGCCTTCTTGGCCGCCGTGAACGAGTCGTTGAACGGGTCCCCGACCCAGTACGCGCCGCCGTGGATCAGCTCGCACTTGCCCGTGTTTGGCGTGCCCAGCTCGGCAAACTTGGCCTCGCAGTAGTCTATCACACACTTGTCCAGCTTCTCCGGCTCCATGTCTGGCACCGTTCTGATGGAGAACTTGCCGATCACCTTGGCCGGTATGACGGTCTTGGCGCCCCCGCCCGAGAAGGCGCCCTCGATACCGTGCAGGGTGAGCGAAGGGTATCTCCATCTGTGCATCAGGATCCCCTGCTTGGTGTCAAACCGAGCCGTCTGGGAGCCCGACGCGTGGTTGAACTCGTCCACGTCGTAGTCAATGCCGTCGTAGAGCCCCTTCTCCTTCTCCGACAGGGGCGCAACCATCTCGTTGACACCGGGAATCTGGATGTGTCCAGCAGGGTCAACGAGCTTTGACATCACGTGCACCAGGTCGATCATAGGCTCGTGGATCGAGCCGCCAAAGGTGCCGGAGTGGAGGTCGGCGCCGGGGCCCTTGACCGTGAACTGGTAGTAGTGGCAGCCTCTGAGCCCGTACGTCAGGACAGGCTTCTTGGTGCCGAGCCAGTAGTTGTCGGAGATGCAGACGGCGTCCACGCCCTTGAAGTATTTGTCTGCCTCCTGGGCGATGAGGTCGTCGAGCCCGAGCGAGCCGCTCTCCTCCATGCCCTCGAAGCAGCAGACGATGTTGACCGGGAGCTCCATGCCGAGGCTGTTGTGGGCCTCAATGGCGTTCATCCAGCCCATGACGGGGCCCTTATCGTCGGTGGAGCCTCTGCCGATGAGCTTGTTGTCCTTCTCGACGAGCACGAAGGGGTCGGAGTCCCAGCCGTCGTCCTGCTGGGCGGGCTGGACGTCGTAGTGGCCGTAGATCAGCACGGTCTTCTTGGCCGGGTCGGTGCCGAAGCGGGCGAGGATGATGGGCGGCAGGCGCAGCTCTGGGTCGGCGACTGGGGGCGGCTGCTTGCCGAGATCCTTCACCTGGATGTCGGTGGCGCCGAGCTTCTCGAGCTCTGCCCTGACGAACTCCGCCATGGCGAAGACCTGCGGTCTGAGGGACTCGTCTCCGGAGACGGAGGGGATGGCGACGGCGTCGCTGAGTCTCTGGAGGAAGGCCGGCTTGAGCCTGTCCACCTCTGCGAACAGCGGCTTGAGGGTGTCGGACACGGACACGGACATGCTGGTGGTGGTGGTGCTGGGGTGCTTGCTTTGCGAGAGCGCTCTGGCGGGTCTTGCTGCGCGGGTGCGTGAGAGCAGAGAGGAGGCGATCCGTCGTCCAGCAGCCCTTGGGAGCATCAAGCAGCGGCCTGGGGGAGGTGCTCCTTAAGTACTGCGATTATGTATGTACGCAGCACGGCGTGTGGCTTCTCATGCGGTGCAGGCCCACCAGGAGGTAATTTCTGCTCTGACCAAGCCGGACAACACTATAGGCGGGAGGGGAGGGGAGGGGGCGTGCGCGGCCCAAAAGCAGGGCAGAAAACCGTCGACACGAAGTCCGCGCTGTCCGCGCCGTCGACGGTGCCTTTCCCCCCGTCGACGGTGCGGAAGAAAAAGCGGGCCCGCCACAAAAAGGCCGCAGCCGCCGTCGACACTCCCGCCAGCTGATAAAGATAAAAATTTTCTCCTCCCTCCCGCCGTTGCGCAAAGGGTATGCCCCAATGCGGAAGGCGGTCGTGCACCAACAGATCTTGCAGCACTAATTTTTCCTCCCGCTCTCGCCCCACGCTGGCTGGACGGGTGAGCCGAGCGAGTCGCTGCTGGCTCGATGATAAATGAATCATTTCCGCTGAACGGGTGCGTCCGGGCGCACCGTCGACGGCCCCGTTTCGCAGCTGTCCTAGCGCACAAGCAAGTTGTGCACCTCCCACAAGAACAGACGCCCGTTCCGCACGCAGTGGCAGCAGCAGCAGCAGCAGCAGCAGCACTAGCACTAGCAGCAAAGAGAGAGAGCAGAAGCACGCGGCGCACACCCTCCTCGTCACCATGTGTGGAATCTTCGCTGCGTACAACGTCGACGAGGTCTACGGCTTCAAGGACAAGGCCCTGCAGTACTCGAAAAGAGTCAGACACAGGGGCCCGGACTGGTCGGGCAACAAGATCGCAAACAGCACCATCCTCTGCCACGAGAGACTCGCCATTGTGGGCCTCGAATCAGGCGCCCAGCCAATCACCTCGTCCGACGACAGATACACCCTCACCGTCAACGGCGAGATCTACAACCACATCCACCTCAGAGACCAGTTCAAGGACTACCCGTTCAAGACCCTCTCCGACTGCGAGCCTATCATCCCCCTCTTTGCCAAATATGACCTGGACGCACCAAAGCACCTCGACGGAATGTTCGCCTGGGTGCTCTACGACAAGCAGGAAGACAGAATCGTCGCCGCCAGAGACCCAATCGGAATCACCACGCTCTACATGGGAAAGTCGTCCAAGAGACCAGGTACCGTCTTCTTCGCCTCAGAGCTCAAGTGCCTCACCGACGAGTGCGAGGAGATCCACCTCTTCCCTCCGGGACACATCTACGACTCCAGAACAGACCAAACCACCAGATACTACACTCCAACCTGGTGGGACGGTAGCAAAGTGCCAACGACCCCGGCCGACTATGTGAAAATCAGAGAGACGCTCGAGATGGCCGTCAGAAAGAGACTCATGACTGAAGTGCCTTTTGGCGTGCTTCTGTCCGGAGGCCTCGACTCCTCGTTGATTGCTTCCATTGCCGCACGGGAAACCGCTTTGGCCGCCAAGGAACTGGAGTCCAAGTCCGAGGGGATTGATGCCACACATGCCTTGACAGGTGTGGACGACGAGGGCCATCTTGCATTCAACGGATGGGCTAGACTGCACTCCTACGCCATTGGTCTTCCTGGCGCTCCAGACTTGTTGGCTGCGCAAAAGGTAGCCAAGTTCATCGGTACAATCCACCACGAGCACACATTCACCGTTGAGGAAGGGTTCGACGCTCTGTCTGATGTTATCTACCACCTAGAGACATACGACGTCACGACAATCCGTGCTTCCACCCCTATGTATCTCCTCTCCAGAAAGATCAAGGCCCAGGGAGTGAAGATGGTGTTGTCGGGAGAAGGTTCCGACGAAATCTTTGGCGGGTACTTGTACTTTGCCAATGCCCCCTCTCCAGACGACTTCCACAAGGAGTGTGTGATGAGAGTGAAAAACTTGCACTACGCCGACTGTTTGAGAGCCAACAAGTCTACGATGGCCTGGGGATTAGAGGCCCGTGTTCCTTTCCTAGACAAGGAGTTCCTCGAGCTCTGTTTGAACGTTGACCCTAAGGACAAGCTTATTGACCAAAAGAACGGCAGAATGGAGAAGTACATTTTGAGAAAGGCCTTCGACACCAGCGACGATCCTTCGGCCAAACCATACCTGCCTGATGACATTTTGTGGAGACAGAAGGAACAGTTCTCAGACGGTGTTGGCTACTCCTGGATCGACGGTTTGAAAGAGCTGGCCGAGAAGTCTGTCAGTGACGAGGAGTTCGCAAACCCTAAGCCTGAGTGGGGAAGCGACATACCGACAACCAAGGAAGCTTACTTCTACAGATGTAAGTTTGACGAGCTCTTCCCTTCGCAAGCAGCGGCCTCTACGGTGATGAGATGGGTGCCAAAGGCAGAATGGGGGTGCCACGAAGACCCCTCGGGAAGATTTGCCAAGAACCACGAGAGCACTGTCTTGTAGCGAGGGTTGCTTTACCGAGCAGTAGACATTTGATTCTTATACATAATGCTACCAGATTTTGTGTTTTGTGGGGTCCTATCTCTATGTTGTAGGTCAAGGTGAGCAAGCAAGCAGCGCAGCTTAGCCTCAGAGCACTGCACTGCCGCTTCTTTCACCCTTCCTACAACGTGAAAACCGACCTGCATCGACGCGTCGATAGATTTGAGATAAAATAAATTTAGTATTTACCATTCTTGGCTGTTTTGTGTATGTGTGTGTATCTATTATCATGTAAAACATACATGGATCACATCTACTTAACCAGCAGTAGATGAAGTCTAGAGAGTCTTCTCAGACATCTCCAGCTTGATGTTTAAGAAAACCAGCATCGCATCCTTCGACTCGAAGAACAGCATCGTGCGAAAGAGGGAACACTATGACTATCTCTGCAAAATAATCCTTGTTGGGTGCTCTGGCTGCGGCAAGACGTCGCTTTTGCATAAATTCATCCATAAGGACGCGAGCATCGTACACTCACAGACAATAGGCGTCGAGTTCGCTTCTAAAGTGGTGGAGCTGGACAACAACATCAAACTTAAGCTGCAGCTTTGGGACACTGCGGGACAGGAGCGGTTTCGCTCTCTAACAAGGTCTTACTACAGAGCAGCAAGCGGCATAATTCTCACATTTGACATCACCGACAAGTCCACTTTCGACAGGCTCGGGGAGTTTGTACAGGACGTGAGGAATCTCACAGGACCCACACGTTCAGTCATTCTTGTGGGGAACAAGTGCGATCTCATCGCCACCCAGAAAAGCGCCGTGCCAAAGCAAGAAATAAACAGTTTCATAGCAGAATGCTCTGAGCTGCTTGGGACTCAGGTGCAGTATGTTCTCTCCAGCGCCTTCGAGAACATCAATGTTGATACCATATTTCAAGCGCTTGCAGGATCAATAGTCACCAAGATCGAAATGGGCGAGCTGGACCCAGAGGACGCGAACTCTGGTGTTCAGTACGGCGATTTGGGCAATGACCTCGAGTCTATGCGGAGCGACGAAGGTGCAAGCTTACTGCAGATGTCTGTTGGCAGCGCGAACAACTGGATATTCCCAAAGGTTGCAAGAAGTTGGCCGTTGTCTAACAACCCCGCCTTGCATAAAAAAAGGAACGTTGTGGATTTGCGACAAGCGTCCACTCCCTCCAACAGCTGGCGTTGTTGCTAGCGCTGTTGCTGGAGCCAGCTGCATGCAATTTATACTTTTAATCATCGCGACGATCCAAACTCACGTCTATGACAAATGATTCAATAAAGGGGAAACCTCTCGCATCGGTTTCTTCCTTCGTTATCACATCAACGTCGTCCTTCTCTTCTTCTATTATCTTGTTTAGGTCATCTTCATAATCGACAAAGTCAAACTCATCTTCTTTTTCCTCGTAGTCAATGTTTTCCTCGATCTCCTCAAAGTCAGGAGCCAGAGCCGACCACTTGTGGGGAATGGTGACAGACCACATGAACAGCGACCCGGTGTCCATTGTAGTGGCAACGATGCAGCACTTGCGGAAATTCCAATCAACATCCAAGAGCTCTTCATGGGAGCCTTCCAGTATCTTTACGAGGGACCCCATTGCTGTCTCCCAAATGTAGATATCGTGTGTTGCGCCCAGAGTAGATGCACAGAGGTATTCGGAGTTGTGGTTGAATTTGAGAGCGTTCCATTGGAGTCTGTTGACCGCATCCTGATGCTTGTTTTCAAGTGTGAACTCCCAGTCTGCCACTGGCGACTGCAGATCGGGCAGGCTAAACTGCCTTATCACACGATCGCTGGAGTTGACGGCAAGCCTTTGGGCATTTGGGGAGAACACAATGTTTTTGATGTTGGCGTTACAGATCTTGATAGATTTGACGGTGCTTTGAGTCTCGGCGTCGATGATGTTGAGCCAGCCTTTATTTGTTCCCGTGAAGATGTAGCGTCCATCGGTGCTAAACGCTGTGCACAGTGTCCAGTGCTTGTGGCGATCGACCTTTTGCTTTTTTGCGGGCCTGTTCTCAGGCTCCTCGCTGTCCTTTTCGGGGTCTGCAGTCTCTGAGGGTTCCTGGTTCTCGAATGGTTCTGTGGAGAGGTGTATAATCTTTGGTTTGCTTGGCGGGGTGAAGTCGACGAAGACGGGTTCTGACTCGACGAGCGCGGCAACACAGTGGTGGCTGTTGCCGGGACGCATGACTGAGCTCCATACAGAGCCCTCGAAGCTGGCAGACCTACACACCTTGGCGTCCTCAAGGCTCCAGAGGTTGATCTTCCAGTCCCTGGAGGAGGAGAGCAGGAACTTGCCGCACTCCGACCAGTGCAGTGCCGTGATTGCACGGGTGTGGTCGCGGAGCACCTTGATGATGCCCTTTGTGTCGCTATCAACGAGCACTATGGTGCCGTCTGCGAGGCCTGACGCGAGGTAGTCTCCTTTCTGGCTGAACTTGACGCTTGTCGAGTGGCCGTACGAGAGCGTCTGCGAGAGCGTCTCCGGGTACTCTTTTGCGACGGCGAACGGGTCGAGCAGCGAAAGGTTCATCGGGGGAGCAGTAGCGCGGCAGCGAGCACGGAGGAGACGGCACGGCGCGTTGTGAAGAGGAGCAGTAGGAGGTGGTGAAAAGCTCCACTTTTCCAGATAACGAGTAAGTACGTAGTAGTGCAGTACAAGTTGGTGAGAGACTGAGTGAGTGGGCTCCGCTGGAAAAATAAGACTATAGTCACGTGACAGTTTAAGCATCAAAGATTACGTAATGCACTATTCAACACGTATCACGTGACACTTGCTTGCAAACGGTGGGCCAAGGTGAAATTTAGATACATAGATGCGGGGATGAGAAACGGGGCAGGAAGCGAAAGCAAAGCCAGACGACTCTTTACACGGCACGCGTGGCTACTTCCACTTTGACGGGAGGGGCCAGGAGCGCGCGTGTGCTGATTCTCACCGGGGCCTCATGAACGTGCGATTGTGGACGTTGCTTGCGCTGGCCGTTTTTGCCGGGCTGCTGGGCCGCGCGGAGGGCGCGCTGCACTTCTACCTGGGCCCGAAGCAGGGCCACTGCCTGTACAAAGACCTCTCGAAGGGCGCTGTGCTCGTGCTCCGGTACAAGCTGGAGCTCTTTGATGGGGCGCGGTTTGTTGCGCCGGAGACTGCGCGCGACGTGAACTGCTTCTTCGTCGTGGAGGAGGTGTTTGACGGGGACCACGTGGTGGCGTCGCAGCGCGGCACGGGCGAGGAGTTCATCTTCACCTCGTTTGACTCCGGGACGCACCGGATCTGCCTGCGCCCTGAGGCGCGCGGGTATCTTGTTGAGGCGCCCGTGCGCGTGACGGTCGACCTCAGCGTTGGGGAGGCCTCTGTGTTTGACAAGGTGGACCCGAACGCGGTGGAGAACGAGCTGTTTGCGCAGCTCGCGCAGGTGTACCGGCAGCTGGAGCAGCTGAAGCACGAGTATAAGCTGTTCCGCGCGAAGGAGGAGCTGTTCCGCGACCTGAGCGAGCATCTGAACGCGGGCGTCGCGAAGTACGTGGGCTTCCAGGTGCTGGTGCTGGGCGCGATCGGGTACCTACAGCTCGCGGACCTGAAGCGGTTCTTTGTGAAGCAGAAGGTGATATAGCGGGAGAGGCGCTTACATAGATTGGTGTGTATTTTTCCACTTCTGCCTCTCAGCACGCGCTTTGGAAGGCGGAGGGAGGGGGAGGGAGGGGGAGGAGCTGCTGCTGCTCATGTGCTGCGGCACAACAGGCTTGCGCTGCGCAGTGCTGCCCCGATCTGGGCCGAGGGACAAACTTGTGTTCTCTCTGCGCGATTGAGGAGCGGCTTACGTCATCTGCACCCCCCCAGGTTTACAATTCCGTGAAGGAAGGAGCGAGTGGGTTTCTTGTTAAGAAAAATTAAAGGCGAATCGAATCGTAGGTAATCAAGTCGGTGTCTTTCGGGGCCGCGTAGACAGGCACAGGCGAGCGGGCGAGCGACAGCCAGGGACCCTGCCACAGAGCACAGACGCGCGCGCACGCCAGCAACAGCGATTCAGCAGGCGCGCACGCGACCGGACGGCAGCAGACGGGCGGCCAGAAGCAGAGCGGCCCCGAGCGAGCGGGAGCAGCAGAGACACACACAGCAGCAGAGAGCAGCAGTGCGGGATCGGCCATGGCGGAGAAGAAGACCACCGGGACGAGCACGGCCGCGCTGCCGGCTCCTCTCGCCGCGTCAGCGGCCGCGCCCGCCGTGGGCCTGGCAGCCACACCGGTGCCACGCCCGGCAGCGGCCCCGCGAGAGGACACGCAGCCGCCGCACTCCCACCACCACCGCCACCATGCGCCCCAGCCACAGCAGCAACACCAGCAGCAGCCCGTGCTGGAGAAGCTGGCCCCGGACACCGAGCTCATGGTCGGCCAGCACAGGGCCAGGATCGTCAATTACCTCTCGGAGGGCGGGTTCGCCCACATCTACGCTGTCAGCATCACGCCCAAGGAGCATGGCTCGGACATCGCGTGTCTTAAGCGGGTCATAGTGCCCAGCAAGGAGGGCCTCAACCAGCTGCGTGCAGAGGTCGAGGTCATGCAGCGGCTCTCCGGATGCGAGAATGTTGTGCGCTATTACGACTCCAACGCGTCACGCATCCCGAACACGCACTGGTACGAGGTGCTCGTGCTCATGGAGCTCTGTCCCAACAAGTCCCTGCTGGACTACATGAACTCGAGGCTTAGCACCAAATTGACAGAGATGGAAATACTAAAAATCATGTTGGACATTTCAAAGGCGGTCTACAGCATGCACCAGCTGAAATTGATCCACAGAGACATAAAGATAGAGAATGTGCTCATTGACGGCAACTATACCTTCAAGCTCTGCGACTTTGGATCCACGAGCACCGTGCTACGGGCGCCGAGAAACCCGCAGGAGTTCCAGATTCTTCAAAACGACCTCCTCCACCAAACAACGCCGCAGTACAGGGCCCCTGAGATGATCGACCTCTATAGGGGACTGCCTATAGACGAGAAATCGGACATATGGGCCCTTGGTGTGTTCCTGTACAAACTGTGCTACTACACTACTCCGTTTGAGACCGCCGGAGAGCTAGCGATTCTTCACTCCGCATACAAATTTCCTTCGGTCCCTAAGTATTCAACAACATTGAAGAGCATATGCTCCCTAATGTTGCAGGAAAACCCTCTCTACAGACCCAACATATGCCAGCTGATACATGAGGTGGGCCGCATCATGGGGTATAAAGACCTGAGGAGTCTTGGGCTACAGGATTTCTACGGTCTCGGCCCATACGAATATCCAATGCCTGAACAGATTCTTCCCGCTATAGAGCCATTTACTCCTAGTATCGTACCCATCGTGTCTGCCTTCCGTGCAATGCCACGTGATCCGTTGGATGTGCAACTTGCGTACAACCAACAGCAGCAGCAGCAGCAGCAGCAGCTTCTTACTCCGGCAGCACCGCAAAACAGTTCCGGTCCTGTGCTCTTGGATCTTCCTCCCTCGCCATCTGGGTCTATCTCCAGCCAAAGCACGGAAGGGTCTTCAGCATCGCTCCTGGATGGAGCTGAAGAGAGGTTTCCTGAAATTCCGCCGGCGATCGACTCCCAGTGGACAACTACACAGCAGCAGCAGCAACCAGCGCTGCCTAGCTATGTTTCGGGAACACCATCTGCGCCTGCGGCTCCTCCGATGACTCCAAACCCGAGCATAGTGATTGACCAGACTGATATCGACCGGCAGCAGACCAGTGACAGCAAAAAATGGTCCTCGAATAATCCCTTCCCGCTTCGCGGGCCGGAGCATGTTGTTGAGAGCGGCGGGGGCCTAGAGAAGGAACAGACTCGCGCAGCTCGCAAGGAGTACCCGGACGCCGATCTGATCGACCTGTCCCCGCAACCGGACGGCGGGACAATGGATCTGGGTGTATCGCCCGCAGTGGAGTCTCCGCTCGCGCCGGCGGCTTCAGTGCCGGGTCTGGTGAGCACGAAAAGACGGTCTAAAAACAACCCTTTTCCTCTCGGCCCGGACGCGCAACACCACGTGCAGCAGACAGCGCGGTCAACGAGTTTCGCTAGCAGCCAAAGCGACATAAGCAGCGGTGCCATGAGCCACGCGGCCACGGAAGCCGAGAGCGGCACGCCCGCCACGATAAACATAAAGCAACACCTGCACAGTTCAGCGCAGCTGAAGGAGGAGGTGGTTGACTTCAGCGACGAGTCGTCGGACCAGAACTAGGCAAGTGGCGTGGCCTGCTGCGCCAGGGAAGCGGTGGCGGTGCACGACTCAGAGGAGCAGCATGAGAACCATCGTGCCGGCGGACTTGGCGCAGTACGCGACAAGCATGAAGATGGCCGCGTTGGTCAGGTGGAGCACGACGGTCTCGCCCATGGTCAGCATGTAATACGGGAACAGAAAGTAGTAGAACCCGTACACATACTTGATGCCCGACACCAGGCTCCGTTTCCTCTTTACCACTTCCATTGAGCTAGGACGAATGGGCAGTCGTTCATCAGCACCGGGGCAGCTCTCTGCTCGCCCCGAACGTTTCGTGTTGCAAGTGGGGGCTGCAAGCCTTGTTTTTCTTCCACCCAGGCGAAGCATCCACAGTGGCTATGGGCTCTTTTGGGAAGCTGCTATTTTTTCTGTGTTTTTTTGTTGAAAAATAAGAGAGGAAAACATCCTGACACCAGAAAGCTCACCTGCCGTTTCTCCGCCTTCTGAGGACCCCACACGTGTCGTGTGTGGAGGTCGGAGCCGCGGGAGAACAGAAAAATACGCAACGCCAAGATAGAGGATAGGGGGGGGGACAATAGAGTTTCATTACATAAGCGCGACAGGGCAGGGCAGGAGGCCTCCGCTGTTCACGGCAGGAAGCCAAAGTCGTTTGTGACGCTACGGAACTCGTCGGTCTGGAGGCTGGACCACGAGCTGAAGGGGTCGATGTCCGCGGAGATGGCGTGGCCCATGACGTAGCTCGACGCCGGCACGGAGGGACTGTGCGGCGACCCAGGCGACAGCAAGAAGGGCTCGGGGTGTTCCGAGGAGCCGGAGACCTGGGAAGGCTGGTGATGCTGGTGGTGCTGGCTGTTTCCGTTGCTGCTCTGGATCATGACAAGCCCCGTCTGCGGAACCTGCTGACCGGACTCCCCCGTCCAAACAGAGATGTTGTTGATCATGGCAGTGGTGCGTCCCACGAATGGCAGGAGCTCAGGGACGTTCGTGGTTTGTATCGGTTGGTGCATCAATTGCGGCTGTGACCAGGAGTTCGCAGGCGCAACCGGCATCGCGACAACAGGAGACCCACCCGCCGTGACGCCGAAGGCACCGCTGTCGTAGCCTACTGGTGCAACTTTGTGTTGGGCGGGGCTTGCGGCAGCTGCCATGTTATAGCTACCACCTCCCATTGAGTCAGATACAGCGCCAGAGCTAGCATTTGGCCTTTTGTACACATTTGACGGCGGGGGCACGCTGGTGCCGTAGATGCTGGATGGGCTTGCGTGCAGCTCCACATTATTTTCCCGTGGTACTAACTGTGGCTGCGCCTGAACGTCACTTGGCGACTCTTTCGCAGGACGCATCGGTGGCGAATGGATCAGCAAATGGCTCAGTCCTCTTGGAATCGCACAGCGAGTGAGCTGCCCTTTCCGCTTTGTGCGCTCCTCTTCCTCTAGCCTCTCGGCATCCGTTGCCTTCATGTTCAGCTTTGACTCCAGCGTGAAATGCTGCAGTGGCTTCCGTACGATTGCAGGCGGCATTCCAGGCTCGTTGTTATAGATAATCTCTGAAGAATCTGGTCCACATCGCAAGATCAGGTTGCCAATGGTGGCATGCATCAGTTCGTCAAAGGTGTCCCTGAAACTCAGGGCAAATTTTGTTCTTTCGGCCATGACATAGAGCGATATCGAACATGCACGAAGGTCGTCCAGTCCAGAAAACAAAGCTTCCGTGACAGCAGGCCTTGTGTGCTTCTTGTCATCCCCGAGCAGTTTTCTTCGCATATCATCTCGGTTCCTGTGTAGCCACAAACAATAGATTAGAGTCACACCCGCTATAAATGTTGTATGGATGTTGATAATTGAATGACCGCTCACAGTCTTCTGGTGGAAGGCTTTGATAGACTGGCAGATTTGGCCCGCTGCCGCTTGGCACTCTTTAAAAAGCCGGTCTTCTGGGTCTAGTAGCTCAAGGAAAGGCTGGATCAAGTTTCTCACCGAGCGGTAATAGTAAACACTGAGAGTCTCGTTTTCAATACCGCCTCTGAAGCCCTGACAGTCCTTTCTCCAGTCCTGAAGCTCTTGGAAGAAAGCCTCAACGGCAGGCAGCTGATCTCGAGTCACTATGCTCGCAGAGCCTAAGATGTTGAGCTGCTCAATGAAGCGGGCCTCGATCCTTCTGATCTTGATGGATTGGTTGATAAACGTGGTACCGTTTCCGGGATGAATTGCCTTTGAAGGCTCGTAATCGAAGAGCGGCAAATCCGCATCAGTGTTACTCTCTTTGATGACAAACGGCTTAGACACGGCAATTGTGATCGCCTTTTCCAGCAGGAATGCACACCAAAAGCATCTCATTTTGTTATCGCGGGACTCATCTGACAAGTTCCGATAGCTACTGCTCTTATGCAGCTCGAGCTTCACACAAATTCTCATCGCGTCTGAAATCACGTCGTAGAGTCCGTTCGAGTCCTTATCCGTCCGTATCAAGTAGAAGCACAAAAGAATGAGCATTTGAACTTTCTGCAGCTCTGGCACATTACCGAGGAGTATAATGTGTCTCAGGGCACTTGAGAAAAAGCGGGAGGACTTGGGGCCCCGGTACTTCCCAGTAGTGTTGTGGAGTAACGAGCTGAGTGAGTAAATCAAAAAGAGCCGAGCGCAGTTGAAGTGATAATCGTCCTCGCTGTACGAGCCTGTCTTGTTGTAGTAGTCGTTATGGAACTTCAGTACTTCTTGCTCATGCAGAATGGGGAACTTGTACTGCAGCCAAGCAAAGTAGATTTCCAGCAACTGGGTCGATAGCTTGATGTCGATATCAAAAATCGGGTCGCACTTGAAGAACTCCTTGAGGTTGTAGTTTACAATAAGCGATCTTTGGTACTTGTTCGTGTGGGCGCAGAGAAACTCGTCGCAAGGCAGGCTGAGAGCTGCATAGCCCGGGCTGCCGGCCGGCAGCAGAGGACTGTGGACCGGCGCAGCGGTGGGCTCGGGCGTGGCACTCTCGTCGGCTGCCAGAAGCGGCCCGATCTTCCGGTACTTCAGGGGTTTGGCAAGGTGGTCTGCGGAGGCTCCGTCTTTGGACTGTGTCTCGAGGAGCTGCTCGAGCTGCCTGACGCGCTTCTCGAGGAACAGCGTGTACTCGTTTTTCGGGGGCGGCTTGTTGCACATCCCGTAGCGCGGCGGCTGCTCGCAGACCACGTTGGCCTTGATGCAGTTGGTGCAGCTCGGGAGTCGCTGGTCGCACTTCTGCTTTCGCTTCTGGCACAGGTAGCACGACGTGGACCTGCTGTCTTTGAACCTAGCCTTGAGGCTCTGCTTCACGGACAGGAGCGCGGGGCCAGGCGCGGGCGCCTGCGCCGCGTCCGCGCCGGGCGCGCCTGCCGCGACAGCAGCGGCCGGCGGCTTGGGCGGCTGCTCCTGCGGAGACGAGTTGTTGGTTTCGGACTGCGGTGACAGCGGGCTCGCCACTCCCGCGACACGGACGTCGCTCATGTGGCCGGCCAAGCTGCGCTCAAAGGCGGCGGCAGCAGCAGCAGGAGCAGCAGCAGGAGCAGCAGCTGTAGCGGGCATGCACGTTCGCACTACGCTGGCAAGTGGATACGTCGCTGGCACAGCTGGTCCAATAGCGCAACAGGCCGCTCTCGTAGCCACCCTTGCTCAGCCGTCTGATCATCATCACTACCCGTCAGAATTTCTCCCTCGTTCCGGGGGGGGGGGATGCAGTGGGGTGGGGAAAGGGAAAAGACAATGCGCGCACGTAATGGATTAGGTCATCGACGGGTGGGGAAAGGAGCGGGGGCAGCGCAGGGCGCGGGCAGTTGGCTGGATATGACAGGGCAGCGCAGCGCAGGGCATGGAAGAGCAAGAGGGAGTAGGGAAGAGCAGTGGAGAGCAAGGTAGGGCAGGGGAATCGGTGGGGCTGTCGCCAGCTGATGGCCGCCTGTCTTTTTGACAGCTGGGTGCGGGCCGCTGCCGTGCATATTTTTGCTGGTGCGCATTATATCGATTTGGGGGCGTGTGGCGTAGTTGGTAGCGCGTCCGCTTTGCATGCGGAAGGTCATCGGTTCGAATCCGGTCTCGTCCATACTTCTTTTTTTTGTGCTTCCAGCCCAGGTTTCTACCATGCTTTGACTTTGGTTTTTTTTGCACAGTCTGCTTGCTGGGAACAGTTGCACTCAGCTTTAGGTGCTTGGACAGGCACCGTTTCACCACTTGGCTTGGGCAGAGCAAGTGCAGAGGAAGCACAGAGCAAGCATAGAGCACGGAGATGGGTGGATCGGCGTCGAAGAGCGCGCGCTCGTTCAAAGGCGTGCAGAACTCCGGCGCGCTTCTGAACATGAAGAAGCTCGACAGGAACCAGCTCGGCGCCGTTCCTGGGGCCAAGGAGAAGAGAGCTGCGCCAGAAGCCGCTGCCGGGCCGGACAGGCCGCAGGGGCGGGGAGGCGCATCTGTGCAGGACGACAACACGTTCCTGAAGAAGGCAATCTCGCTCGGCATCGTGCAAAGCCAGGAGCAAAACCGCATCGCCCGCGATCACGAGTCCTTGAAGCTGCTGAAGAACAGGGCCGAGATAGAGAAACAGTACGAGCCGCTCGTCAAGGGCGACGAACCTGCCGAGCCGTCGTCGCCAGGTCTGCCACGCAGCCAGCGCACATTCGAAGAACAGGCGCCAGCGGGGATACCGAACCTGGTCAACGCCAGCGTGCTGACAGACCTGATGAAAGCCTACAAAAGTGACGGCAGCAAGCTTGACCCTGCCTCGTTCAACGTGGGCGAACAGCAGTGGGTGGCTCTGAAGCAGATGTTTGACACCAAGCTGCTCGATTTACCGCAGCACGGAATCAAGCTGTCGCGACAGGGCCAAGACTCTAAGGAGCGCTTTTTAATTGTGGAGACAAGCGACGTCAAGGAGGCCGACGCGCTGGCTTCCCGCGCGCAGGAGAGCGCTATTGAGTTTGACAAAGCACAGACTTTCATGGCCAAGGATGAAGAGGCGGCAGCCCGCCCTCCAAGACGCAAGAATGTGGCGGCGGAGGTCAAGCGACTTCTTTAAGCGATTTCGATAGTATTTATTCTGTGTATATAGCTAATTCCGCATGTCTCTAGAACCTGAAGACGACTCGGGTTTGCCTGTTGAACCAGTCGTCTATGCAATTTCTAGGGATCACTTCGCCGCCTTTAATCTGGAACAAGCAACTGTCTATGCTGAAGTAAGCCAACAGGATGCCTGTCTCGGGCAGGTAATCGTCTTTTATCAGGGAAAGCGGCAGATGCTGGATGCGCAGCCAGTTGTCAAACACACCAGGATACATATTCCCAAGACCCCAGTGCTTTTCAAAAGAATTCGAACCAAGTATGCAAAGCTTAGTGAGACGCGGAAGGTTTGTGAAGAACCTATATTTATTAGAGCAAAGGAGCGTGAACTGAATCTGCAGTCTAAGAGAATCAAGATGAGGGTATGCGGTGCGTATAAAGAGAGTGTTGAATTGGGAGTCAGTGATCTGCTCATCCACGTCAATCAAGTTCTTTTCTGTCTTGATTTCAAAAGACAGCTTTTCCAAAGACAGTGAATGTCTAGTGATACCCTCCACATATTCGTCGACCAGCCCGTGCAACTCTATTCTCTTGAGTTTGTTATAGCGCACAACAATGTCAAGTGAAGCGAGAGTGTTTTCCGGTAGCTTCAGAAGGAAAGCCGGTACAGAGTCCGTAACCGACTGTCTCAAGTCTATCTTCAGATGTCGGAGGTTGGTCGTGTTGAGCTTATCTAGGATGGAATCCATGCTTGCAGATATCTCGTTGACATTTGTCAGCTCCAGATGTGTGAGATTCTCTTCAATAGCACATAGTTTATAAAAGTCTGCCGGCCTGACAATCAGGTTGGAGAGGCTCAGCTCCCATAAAACGTTGAAGCCCCGGGAGAAGTCTACAAGATCAGACTCTTTATCGGAGTTGATCAGGTCATTGAGCAGAAGTCGCTTCGGCTGTTTCTCAAGTTGCAGCCTCTGGAGACTATCTGATTTGTTGTCCAAGAAGATGTCAAGCAAATGGAGAAGATTTGCGCTGCTTGTGAATGGTCCCAGCCCGAGACGCTTGAGCGCGAAGGATTTAGATAAGGGGGTGGGGTCTGACCCGTAGAGGTTGATGCAAACGGAAAGGTCAGTGAGGGTATTTGAGACGCCCTCAATTGAGCTGATCCGTATAGGAGAATTGACTAGGAGCGTGCTGAGCGACGTAAACTGCACGAGATGCCTGCGGAGGTAGGTCTCAAAGTCAATAAATTCCTGGGGCAGCTTCTCTATCGTGAGCTCTCTCACCAGGGCAAAGCTGTCTTCGCTGATACACTTGAAAAAGGAGATAATGTTGGGCATGCTTCTGATGTATGTGGCACAGCGCTCGTCCAGAATCTCGTTCTCGAACTGACTGAAGTCCGAGTTAATCACTATTCTCCGGTACAGGCACTGCTTGACCACCTGGGCGGAGAGCCTGTTGACCAGCAACAGGTTGACCTGGTCAAATTGGTTCAGCGCCTCTGCGATGATCCGAATGATCTCTGGGATCCACAGCACGGCAGAGTCAGTCATGGTGGGCGCTCTCTCGGCCAAGCCTTATCCTAGACTCTTCTGGTGGACAGAGAGAGTGTATCCATTGACTAAGGCTGTTGTTTATTGTGGTGAAAAATTTGGACTGGCTTGAATATAATAAATTTCGTTTTAGCTGTATAGAGAGAGCAGCGAGGACCACGCTCTCTCTGCCGCACACACACCACACACGCACACATACACAGACACACAATGTCGACGCAAGCAGCACAGGCTCCTGCGAGCCCTGGCACCGACGCGTCTGCTGGACAGCGCGCAGCGAGCCTCGGAAGCTATTCAGTCACGCAGGGCGACGATGTTGACACCCTGGGCAGCTCCGACGACGACTTGGAGTTCTACTCGAGTCTCACGAGAGAGTCTTTCCAGTATAACCTGTCCAAGATGCGTGACAGCGAAGAGCGCCAGTTTGACCCATCAGAGCTGCTGATCGCAAGCTACAAGTACTGGTCTCTGGATGACCTCATAAAATCTCTCGGATCGCTGCTGTCAGAAATCGACCAGGAGCTGATAAACCTCGTCAACACGGACTACCTGAACTTCATCCAACTCGGCAACTCGATCGAGGGGTCAGTTGACCTGATACACAACTGCAAGCTGGACCTCAACGGCTACGTGCGCGAGCTGTCCCTCGCAAACATGAAAATCGATGCCGACATGGACGTCGTTGAAAGTCTAACTCAGTACAAAAAAAGACTATTCTCTTGCAAGGCCGTGATTAACTCCATGGTACTTCTTGACGAGCAGATCAGCATGTTCAATATGCTCATGCTCGCTGATGACAGAAATGACTCGAGGCAGCTCACATCGCTGTTTCTCTCCATCAACCAGATCTTCAGACGCCTCATTTCCTACAAGGACAGCATAACCTTCTTGAGCTCACTTCACAAAAAGATAACAGGCCTCAAACTAGAGTTTAAGAGCGTACTAGACGCTGATCTTCGTAAGCTTCGAGCCTCACACACGGACGCAAACAATCAGAGGATCTTGGAGCTGCTTAAGATCTACAGTATACTGGACGAACCGGGCAGCTTCATTAGAATATGTAAAGAAAATAGGGACATGAGCACATAGCGTGATGATAGGGAGCAAAAAACAAGGCGCGGCGAGAAAGTATAGAGCGGTACAACAATAAACCCCAGCAGACCCTAGTGCGCGGGGGAGACATTGCTGCTGCCGTTCATGTCTAGCGACCAGGGAAGGTCAAGTTGCTTGTGCACCGTTTTCTGCACTTCCTGCCATATCTGGAACTTGAGATCGTCGTTCAAGTCAATATTGTTTTTCACCAGCACGTGCTTGTATAGGTTGCCATTGTCACTGCAGTTTTCGTTCCATTTCTTGAGGTTCTTCAGATTATTGATTCGCGTTTTGAAGTCAAACCGGCACTGGTTTTCGATTGCAAGATTCAACAGGTAGTTTTCAATGATGTTTCGCCACTCAAATTTCAAGTAGCAATCGTATTGGTGATGTAAATAATGTTGTTCGTCGAACGCCTCTTGCGGCACGTTGTAATTGCCAATCAGTAGGTTTCTATGTCTAAGTCGGGCCTGCCCCACAATGTATCTCGCAGTCTTCAATCGGAACTCAGAGCTCAATCGGCTCTCCGAGTATATATCTGAGGCGGCCAGCACTTCAGCATATTGTTCGTCAGTGGCCCAGACAGGCAGGTATCTAATTTTGAAGGTGCGCGAAGGATACGGCGATATCACCTCTGGTATCTTGCCGTTCCATTCGGGGCGGAGCTCGTCAACGATCAGAAGCGATCTTACATCGTTGAGCTGCCAGTTGCGGAGGTTTCTCTTTGTAAATGTCGGACGTCCATTCGAGAAGCGCTCTACATCCAGGTCTGGCGAATAGTAGTCAGTGAAGTCATGAGGAAGGGCATCGTTGAGGGTCACCTGCCCGTCCAGCTGCTCGTTACCAAACTGCGAGGTGGCCAGGGTTGGCATGGTTGTGTTTGTATATATAGCAGCAAGCTGGTTGTTGGTGAAGAGGGAGTCCACTGTAGAGTCGGTTCTGTATCTTCTGAGATGATGGCTGTTTCGCGTGTCGGCGGAGTCGATCGAGGCCTCATCTGACGAATCTGCGGAAGACACTGTTATGGCGTGGCGCAATGGGGAGCCACCATAGGTGAGGGAGACATGGTCCTGTTCTTGGGGCAGCTCTGGAGCAGATGCGCTTTCTGCCGGCCGCTTCGAGCGGAACGGGAACAGCCGCTTTTTGGTCGGCACGCCATCAGTGTGCTGTCGCAGCTTGGTGTTCTGCACATTCTGCAAGTGTCTATTGATCTCCTCTGACGCTCTGACCTGGAACTCCTTGGGGGTGGTGTAGATGTCCTTTCCGGAGCTGCTGAAGAGCTTGTATCCGAACATGGCTAAGATTCAGCAGGCCCACGGAAAAGTGGCGTTGATTGCAGTTGTAGCCGAGGGAACCACGAGCCAAGGGGAGGCGAGAGGAATTGCGCACACAGTGATGCCTCCACAACAGCGGGCAACGGAGGAGGGGCACGCGCAGATGGTGACGTCGGCGCTCTGAAGAAGGCCCTGTTTGAAGCGGATGCCAGAGCTGATTCCGTCTCTGTGATTCCTTGAGCACATGTTTTGTTGGGCTTAATTTAACTAAAATTTTTCCATACTAAATTCAGGTCCGGGAATAATGACGACAGTCCGCTTAGTTGGAATTTTTCCGACTCATACCAGGTTTTTCCGCACCCACGGCAATCTTCGCCGCCTCGCTCTGTGCCGCTGCCGCCGCCGTCGCCGCACGCTCTCACCCCCTACCTCCCGGGAGAAATGCCGCCGCGAACGGCCGGGCGGCCGGGCAGCTGTTCGCGCGCCCGCGCCCGCTGCGCCGTGTCGGTGTACGGGTGTGCGCCTGTCGGAGGCCGGCTCGGCGAGGCGGCGGCGGTGTGGGTCGGGCAGAGTTCGTTTTGCCGGCGACTCGCAAGATTTTCCTTTTTTGGCCCTCTCGTCGACGCGACTGTCGACGGCGGCCGAGAGAGCGTCAGCGTGCTCGAGCAAATCAGAGGCGCGGCTAGCCTGTAGTAGTAGGTAAGCGGCCTCTGGGGAACTACTGTGTAGAGCTGGGAGGGTAGGAGAGGGAAGGGGACGGAGGGGAAGGAGGAGAAGACGGAGGAGGAGAAGGAAAAGGGATGCGGAAGGACACCTCTCGGCTTCGGGGATAGCGTGCTGCGGAGCAGCCAAAACGGGTCTACATGGGTTGGGAGGCACACACTTTATCTGTGTCAATGACTATACTGTATAATAAATAAATAAGGCCGCCTGCTTATTCCTCGTCGCGCTTCTTCTTGAGCTCCTCGAGCTCCTTGACTCTGCGCTTGAAGTCGAGGTACTGGCAGTGCTCGTAGTCGTGGCGCTCCTCGACGCAGTTCCATGGCATGTACCAGCCCTCCTGGCGGCACTTGTTGAGCGGGACGAGCAGCGTGGCGCATCTGTCTCTGAACGGGATGGGGATCTGGTTCTTCTTCATGTCCTCATGGCTCACTGGGTGTAGACGCAGGCGGGCGCGCGCGAATGTTAGTATCGGCTGTGGCAGTGGACGCTACGGCCTGTAGCGGCGGGGGAAGGCAGGAACAGGCGCGGGCATAAGGGGAAGGCGGGGGTGGTACTTACTGAGCTCCGGGAAGTCGTGGATGGCCATGGTGCGTGCGCGTTCCGTCCTCTTCAGGGTCCGAGTTCGTTCGTCTAAGGGGCAGGGCGGGGCAGGGCAGCCTGTGAGGGTCCGGTGCGTGCACTGAGAGACAAGTTGTAAAGTAAACTCTCCTTTTTCTTGCGAGCAATGAAAAACAGCCAGAAAAAACACCACACCACACCTCACACACACAGAGCTCAGCTACAAGGCGGATGCAGAAAAAGGAACAGTAAGCTGCCGGTGCAGAGATGTTTCTGAAGCACGTCTCGAGCGGTCCCCCGCCCCACACAAAACAAAATCAGCAACGAAATTTTCTCTCCCTTCTTCGCTGTGTATATGTATGCGGATTTGAGGGAGGTTCGCGTCTTGTTTACATAAACAGCGGGGGCAGGAGCGCAGCGGAAGAAGGAGCACGCAAGAGGGAACTAACACAGGGGCTCTCCCAAGCAAAGAAAAGTGGTCTCTGAGAACGCGCCAGCCCGAGACGTGCCCTTGCCTCGCCTCGCCTCGCCCTCGCGCTTCTCTTCACGTCCAGCTGGCGGGACAGCTGCCGTCCCACCCCAACCCAAGGACGGCATGGCATCTGACCTCGCAGCCGAGGGGCCGCGGCGCGCCGCCGCCGCTCGCCGCAGAGAGGTGCTGAAACCGCTCGGGCAAAACGCCGTGCGCTTCAAGAGCAGCGAGCACACAGACACGACACCGCACCCAGTCAAGTCCGAGGTCAGCTTCGCGCTCCCCGCGGACGAACACCCGGCAGACACCGACAGCACCCAGGTGGCATGCCTGGTGCCAGAACCACAGCAGCCCGCCACACTGCCCTCCTCGCAAAGCAGACCCATGCTCTCTTTGCCTGCCGAACAGTTTGAGCCCCGGCTCGTCATCGAGCAGCTCGTGCTCACTAATTTTAAGTCCTACGCAGGGCGACAGGTGATCGGGCCCTTTGACCCGTCCTTCAGCGCCGTCGTCGGGCCCAACGGGTCGGGGAAGTCGAATGTGATCGACGCAATGCTATTTGTGTTTGGCTTTAGGGCTTCCAAAATGCGGCAGTCCAAGCTCAGCGAGCTCATTCACAATTCGGAAACCTTTCCCAACTTGAACTTCTGCCAGGTGGAGATCCACTTCAAAACAGTCTTGGACAGCTGGGACCAGTCCGGCGAAATAGTCACTACCGATGAGCCCAACTCGTCGCTAGTAGTCTCGCGTAAGGCACTTCGAAATAACATATCGAAGTACTACATCGACGGTAAGGAGAGCAGCTACACCGAGGTCACTAATCTTTTAAAGCACCGGGGAATCGACCTGGATCATAAAAGATTCCTCATCTTACAAGGTGAAGTTGAAAGTATAGCTCAGATGAAGCCAAAGGCTGAAAACGACAGCGATGATGGTCTCTTAGAATATCTGGAAGACATTATTGGCACTTCTCACTATAAATCTTCCATCGAGGAAAGCCTCCAGAAAATCGATAGTTTGAATGACATATGCCTTCAGAAGGAGGAAAGATATGAGTTTGTTCAGAAGACCAAAGAAGAACTTGAACCTGGGAAAAAGAATGCTTTTGAGTTCTTGAAAAAGGAGAATGAGCTGCTGGCCAAGAAATACGTTCATCTACAGTGTTGCTTGATGAATGACAAAGAAGCATTAGCCGAGAAAATCCAAAACGTTCAGAAACTAAAGTCTCAGCTGGAACTGGATAGAGCAAGCACCCAAGAGGCCACAGGCTCCATAAAGCAACTAACGGTGCAATACGATCAGCTTCTGGCCAAAATCAAGCAAACTGAAAGAAAAATATCCGATCTCAAGAGCGCACATAGAAAAATAGAGAAAGACAAGGTATCCATGGACGAGCAGGTTAAGTATAATGTCACTAAAAAGGACAAGGCTTTGAAGTCCCTTGTTTCAGTGAAGACGGATATACGAGAGAATGAACACAAAATATCTTCACTAAATGATGATGTTCAAGAATATGAGAGAGAGAGCGTAGAACTGTCCAAAGTTCTTGAGCTTGAAAAGAGTGAACTCGAAAAGCTCAAATATGAACTTTCAGATAAAACCAAGGACATATCCTCCGAAATCGATTCTCTTCAGGTCAAACTACAGCCTTGGAAGGAAAAAATTGGATCCAAGCAAGCGGAAATTGATATCAAGAAGTCTGAAATAGACATGCTCACCAAAAAACTTGAAGAATTACAGCATGATTCTAGATCAGCTGAGGAGAAGGTTGAAGAAGCTAAGCAGATGATCAAGTCAAAGGAGAAACATATCGACTACCTGAAAAAGGAGAGCTCCCATCTTGAGGAACAAATTAATTTGGGAACATCTGAAGTGTCAGAAGCCAGCTCAAAATTGAAGCTTATGGAGAGAGAGTTGGTTAATGCAAAACATATTGCTTCTGAATCAAAGTCAACTGCAAACTCGAAAAAATCTAGAAATCGTGTATTGCAATCACTTACGCACCTACGAGATTCAGGCAGATTGACAGGTTTCTACGGTAGGCTTGGAGATTTGGGAATTATTGATGATCAATATGACATTGCTGTTTCTACTGCCGTTGGTGCCCTGGATGATATGGTGGTTGACTCAGTGGAAATTGCGCAACAGTGCATTGACTACATTCGCAAAAATAATCTGGGATTTGGAAAATTCATTGTTCTGGACAAGCTGCGTAAGTTCAATCTGGCCCCTATCCAAACTCCACTTAACGCTCCACGACTTTTTGATTTAATCAAGCCCACAAATGAAAAGTTTGCACCAGCCTTTTACTCTTCCATGTATAACACACTTGTGAGTAGGAACCTTGCGGAAGCCAACAAAATAGCTTTCAGTGGGAAGCGGTGGAGGGTTGTCACACTTGACGGAAAACTTATCGATGTGAGTGGAACTCTGTCAGGTGGTGGAAATCAACAATTTAGAGGTGGGATGAAACTAAAATCCTTGCACACTGTTAGTGAGATATCAGAATCTGAGCTCGAAGCATTGCTCAATGATGTTCGTGCCAAAGAAGAAGCATTTTCGGCAGCTCAGTCTGCATTTTTGGAAATGGAAATGGCATTGAATGACTTCAAAGATCGACAACCACAGATCTCGACCGAGATTTCCAAACTCAAGATTGATATCTCAACACTACATCAGGAGCTTCACAATGCTGAAATGAGAGTTAAAGAGCTGGCTTCAGACTCCAGAGAAAGAGAAGAGCTATTGGCCGAAATTGATAAAGGCTCCAAAGTTGTTGATTCTCATGAAAAGGAGCGCCTCAAACTACATGAGCAGTGCCGCGATTTGGAGACCAGTATTGCTCAGTTACACGAAAAGATAATGGAAGTTGGAGGAGTCAAACTAATGATGCAGAAGTCGAAAGTTGATTCTGCAACAGAGAGACTGGAGATCATTAATAGCAAAAATAATAAGGATTTAGTACAGATTTCAAAGCTACAAAATCAGATGACTCGGTTGACAAGGCAAGCGTCTGAACTTGAAAACGAAGCTGAAGAGTCCGAGGCGGCAATCAATAAAATCAAAGAAGTTTTTGATTTGAAGCTTGCCCAATTTGAGAGTTCTGAGGCAGAGATCAATACGTTATCGCGCAGCTTAGAGAATATGACCTACGAAGGAGATCATTTGAAGGAAGATATACATGAGATGGAGGAGAAGATAGCGTCTGCTAAACAGGAAGAGGTGAGATTAGTGACGCAGATTAATCGGCTTGATAGTGCCATACAGCAATACCAGTCACGGATTGCGAAATGTACAGATGCGGCTGGGTCGCTTGATATGAGGGATATGGCTGAATTAGTTCCATGGCTGGATGATGATTCGGCAGAAAAGAAGGCATTATATCCGAATATCAAAACCGATATGTCACCCGAGGAACTTCAGGAAATCAACACAGAGAAACTAGAGCAGGATATCAGCGATCTAGAGCAGCAGATTGACTCGTATGAGGTAGATTTGGATATTCTCGGTGAGTATGGAAGACGATTCATTGAATTTGAGGAAAGAAGGAATGACTTGAATGCCTCTATTACGCAGAGGGATGATTTAAAGAATTTTTGTGAACAGTTGATGAAAGAGCGCTATGACAAGTTTATGACTGGGTTTCATCAAATATCTATGATGCTGAAGGAGATGTATCAGATGATCACCATGGGTGGTAATGCCGAACTTGAGCTTGTGGACTCACTTGACCCGTTTGCCGAAGGCATCTTGTTTTCTGTGATGCCTCCGAAGAAATCCTGGAAAAATATCAGTAACCTGTCGGGCGGTGAGAAGACACTTTCTTCTCTGGCTCTTGTGTTTGCGTTGCACCGCTACAAGCCTACACCCCTCTATGTTATGGATGAAATTGATGCCGCTCTCGACTTTAGAAATGTGAGCATCGTTGCAAACTACATCAAGGAGAGAACCAAGAACGCACAGTTTGTTGTGATATCTCTTCGAAATAATATGTTTGAACTGGCGAAGCAGCTGGTTGGCGTATATAAAGTAAGCAACATGACGCGCTCAATCACTCTGAAGAATAACGACATTCTAGAGGGAAAGCAGATCCAGACGTGAACTGTGTACTGTTTAAGGATAGCTACAATAACAATTCGTCCATTTTTTTGGCAACTGTATCGAGCTCCTTTGATTCCAGGTGTTGGAAGAAATGGTTATTAGGGACTTGTCTTTTCCCCCCACTGTTGGTATCTTTGAGCTGAATATGTGCATCGTGCGGGGAACAGCGGAGCTTTTGCGCGGGAAGCCCTGCCTCCTGATCTGTCACTTGGCTTCCCTGCGTGTGGGGTAATTGTTCCTCGTCTTTTATCAAGAGATTGTTTCTGAGGTCCATGGAGGAGAGCATCAAGCAAACGACCATGGTGTAGTAAGCATCATTCGCTGCGTTGTGCAGAAAAGCATAGGGGACATTTAGTTTGTCTAGCATGTAACTCAGAGAGCTCTTTCTCAGACCGGGCGTAAGAGCCTTCCACAGATGGACGGTGTCAACGAGGAGTGCGGTATCTGGGATAGTCACCCCCAGGGACTCGAGTCCCTTGATATCGCCGGATATGCCTTGGCCCACCAAAAGGAGCTTTTTGTTACTGAGCTTGGCGAAGATGCCGTTTATAGTGTCTGCAATCTTGTCCTTTGAGGCTATAACGGACTGGCCAGTCATGTTGCTGTCTCTATTATCTGGAACAAACCGTCCATTGCGCAGGTGTTTGTTGTCCTCCACGATGAAGTGGAGGTTCATGATGTGGGGGAACAGGGCTTGCTGCTGGTACGCCGGGTTGTACAGGGACAGGCCCACCTCGAGCACCTTCGTCATCCGCGAGAAGACGTGCCACTCGAGATCTGCTGTGAGAAGGACGTACTGCTTCGAGTTCACGCGCTTGATGGCATCCTCCACCGAGAGCTGGCGCGTCTTCCAGCTGGACTCGGACATGCCTGTGCTGCTGCTTCGGGTGCTCTGCGCGAGCGCTCGGGCGCCTGCTAGTTGCGCAGGCCGTAGAAACGAATAGGGATTCAACCGCGCAAGCTGGACCGTGTGCCACACCAGCATACGGCGGGGAGCGGGGGGGGGGGGGGGGCAAGGCGGGCTGCTCAGGATCGAGAGCGAGCTACTGAACAGAATCTGATAGCTTGGGTCCGTTTAGTGCTATGCACATATATCTGTATATATGTATATATATATAGGGCGGAGAAAATTTTCAACTTTCTTACCCGGGCCTCACTCGCCTTACCTGTTATCAGTACTGTATCTTGTTGGCTGCGTATCAGGATAGATAGGAGCTATCAGGCAGGCAGACTAACAGACTGCTGCTCCTCCTGCCGTTCGTGATGATGATGTATGCGACGCCTGGGGGGCGGCGGCGAGACGCGCTGCCCGCGCTGCCTAAAAATTATCCCACGCGTCTTCCTCCTCGTCCTGGCCCTTCTTTCTCAGGCTGTGGCCCATGCTCGACAGCTTGGTCTTCTCCTTCGGGCGCTGCAGGCCAAACGCCGGGGACAGCTCGTCGTCCTGCTCGCCAAGCCCGTCGAAAAGCGCGCTGTACTCTCCGCTCGGCTTGCCCCTCTCTGCGCCGTCGAGCTGCAGCTGCAGCGACTGGCCGGTCTCCTGCACCTTCTGCCCAAACTGCTCCATCGCCCGCTTCGCCTGCTGCGTGTAGTCCTGCTCAGCCAGCTGCTTCACGCGCGGCTGTATCACAGAGTCGTTCACCTCCTTGACAGACTGCGCCACCGTGGACGAGAAGATGCCCCACCCGCGCGAAAACGTGCCCACAGGGTCTTTCTGGAACGAGTCCAGCGTGAACGACGAGAGCGTGCCCCCTCTTCCCTTCGACATCACCGGCGCCGGCGTCGAGCCAAACCCCTGGTAGCGCCCTCCCTGGGAAGGAGGCAGGTCTGTAGGTCTTGCCTCGTTGACAGAGCCGAGCCGTGCAAAGTACGACTCGTTCTGCTTCTTTGACGACCCGTCTGCTGACGCGAACCCGTTCCCGCGTCTGGACTGCGTAGGAACCGCGCCCGGGGCGGTGCTGGTCTGGGCACCAGCGGCCGCGGGCGTCGGCCCTGCTGCTGTTGCTGCTGCGGCTGGGAACAGGTCTTCGCCGGTGTGGTCGGGCTCGACAAACTCCTCGCCGCGTATCTGCGCCGTGAGGAGCGCCTTGTAGTCCTCTGCCACGTAGTTGTTGTACTTCTGCTGTATAGGGAGGTTCACGGCGACGCCGTGCCCTTCAAAGTACTCTCTGGCCTTCTCGTTGCCGCCGATCTCCATGCGTGCAAGCTCGTCGGGCTTGAACTGGTCCATCGTGATGGATCTGACGAAGGAAACGTGCACGCCGAGGCCTCTGTGCACGCCGGCGCACTCGAGGCAGATGAAGATGCCGAACTTGGGCGACGCCCACTGCGGGTTCGGGGCCTTGCAGTCGAAGCACTTCCTGTTCTCGCTCAGCTTCTGGAGCGCGAGGAGCTTCCTGCGGTAGTCTGGGTCCACTGTCCACTCGCCGGCCATCTTCGTCGGGTCAGTGCGGTGCGCCAGGGGAGTTGAAGCGGGCGAAAAAGCGGGTTGCTCAGCGAGAGGCCTGTGTCTCTCTGTCTCTGTCTGCTTGTGTGTGCGTGCAGCAGCGGTCGATAAGCTCAGCCTGGGTCTCCGTCACTGTCCGCCGTGCCTAGTTGTCTCTCTCTCTCTGTGCTTTAAATTGGGTTTATCTAACAGATTTAACTTGATGTGTTGGGCAGCGCGGGAAAGCTACAGGAAGGCAGAGGAAAAAAAAAAAAACACACAGCAGCAGCAGGGAATGTCGTGCGCTAACCGAAATTCCGCAAAGGGAAAGTCCGCAGAGGTCCAGCAGGGGCCTGGGCAGGCCAAGCCAAGTAAGGGGAAGGAGTGGAAGATCGCGGAGATCTGCCGCGGCAGGAGCAGGCAGGCAGGCCGCGAGCCAGCCAGTGCTGGTACTACAAGGTGGCAAGCAAAAAAGCACAACGTGTAATTGAACAGGCGGGTTGGTTTTACTCATACAAATGACAGCAGCCCCAGCAGCCCGGTGGTGGCCACCCAGGGCAGCGTTGCACAGCCCGGAACAGGCTGCGCCGCCGCCGCGCCCTTCGACGACGAGCTCGACGTCGCCGTGTACGTGATCGACACAGACTCCAGACTCAAAACCCGCTCCTCGTTGTCGTCAGACTCGAGGTCCGCGAGCCAGTCGGTCACGTCGGAGCTGTCCAGCGTCTCGTCCAGCGACGTGCTGTTCGAGAGGAAAACCGTTGCGACACCGTCAGACCCAAATATAACACCCCCCTTCATCAAGCTGTTTGGTGTTCTCTCCAGGTAGCCCTGCACAGGCAGCCCAGTCTCGATGTTGTCGGTGCCCTGGTAGTCGTGCACAGTCGAGAAGAAGTGATTGCTCTCAGTGGTGTTGAGGATCTCGAAAATATCAAACTCCCCGCCCCCGGAACTCCAGGACGAGCAGTTCACATTCGTCGGGTACTGTGACGTTCTCGGAATGTTCGCGTTCAGCAGCCAGATGGCAGGCAGGTTGTAGCTTGCCGTGTCCTCGCTCACCGTGTCTTCTTCCGGAGCAAGGAACTCAAACAGAAACATCTTCGTCGTACCATAAAACCCGTGATACGCAGGGATGCCGTCCCTGTACACTCCACAGTCGTTGCTCCAGCCAGAGTCGTCACACGACACGTTCGACATAATCGTAAACTCTTCGTCAGACACAAGCGTCACGTTCGAGAGCACGGTCGAGTCGCTTGCCTGGGAGACCCCGTCCGAGTCGACGTAGTCTAGTGCCTTTCCCAGACAGGTAATGTTCGTGCCAACGTTCCCGAGAAAAGTCACATTGTCTGCAGTGCCTGTGCCCGAATCGTAGTACGCCAGTCTGGACCATGATCCATCGGTGTCTCCTTTACTGTAGCTGTCTGTCACATAGTAGGCAAACTTTTGTAGGTTGAGGGGCCCACGTATGTGCACAGACAACTCCCCATCAAGAGGAGCGTTGCTGCCACTGAAGTAGTATGGCTCGTTTTGGTTCAAGGAGCAGTCGCACGCGGAGTCACTGCTCGAGTCAATACTTTCGACATTGAAGTAGTATCCGGTGTAGCCCAGGTTCTCGTACTCCAAAACGGAATACTCCGAGGACCACTCGCGGGTAGACGAGGACTGCGATCCGCTGGCTGTACTCGTTCCTTGCCGCTGGCTACCTTTCGTCGTTGTCTCTTGGTTCGAGCCCTGCTGGTTGCCGTTCTGCTGCTGCGAGCCCTGCTGGTTTGTGGAGTCCATCTGACGCACAGCCAGCCGCTTGGAAAGCGCGCCCGTGGCAAGGAACAGTAGCACTGTCGCTGACAGTTTCATTTTCTTGATGGGCGGATGCACCAGCTCTGTGTACGGTCCTGGTCCTCTTCTCTGTGATCTACTGCTGCCAGCCAACAAGAACACTCCTTCTCTCTTCTCAGCGTGTAAATGTAGGTGAATGTGTGTGTCTGTGTGCGTGTGCGTGTGCGTGTGTGCAAACGACACAAAACGGTTCCTCGTGTGTTTATTTATACAGATTTACGGAATTGTGAAAATCTTCAAATGCCGGACGCAAAAACCGAGAAGCCCCCCCCCTGCCAGAAGCAGAAAGTGCCTGCAAGTGCGAGTCTCTCGCCTAAGAAGCGCACACAGCCTCCCTGTTACGAGTTTAGCCGCTCCGCAACCGTGGTCAGAGCACAGGGGCGGGCTGGGCCGACCGGGCCAAGCCAGCCGAGCGCCGCCTCAACGCCGCTCCCCTTCCGGCGGGCTGAGGAGCCAGCTACCGATCCAGGACGCAACAGGTGCCAATGCTGGATCTGGGTTAATTTTAGAACGCGCCGGTTGGTCGGTCAACACCGACGCGGCGATCGTCCCCTTTCTACCCCCTTTTGGCAGGGAGAGAAAACAGGCATGAAAAAACAAAAAAACTAAGCCTACTTTACTCCTCCGCCGTAGCTGACCAAGCGTCGTGATAATAATAGCAGCACAACACTGCGCGAGTCGCACACAGACGAGGCTTAAACGGTCAGCGAGGAGGCTGTGTCCATCCTGCCCCCCCTCCGAGTAGCCGCGCGCCTCGGTTGTGCCAGCGTCTCGCTTGGTCGATCCGCGTGCCTTCCCATGGCGACCCTGGGCAGCGTGACGTCACGCGCGATGCGCACCCCTTTGCTCTCTGCCAGGTACCGGATACTGCCGCAGCCCAAGACCCAGGAACAGGTCTGGTCGATATACAACCACTACCGGGCCAACGAGCTGCCCGAGCACGCACGCCTCGTGCTGTTCAAAGCAGAAAGGATAGTGCTGTACGGGAAGCCGTTCTGGACAGGCCACTTGAACGTGACGCTCGCTCTGGCCGACCACCAGGTGCCGCGCGACGGCGTCCTCCGCGACTTCAGAGTCGACCAGCACCGTGTGCTTCTAGACGCGACCATCCCGCCCGCCACGGCATCCAACCTGAACAACCCCACCGCCACGCCCAACGCAAAGCTCGAGCTGCCGCCCTGAAATCCGCCTCGATCGCTGTTGGCCACCCCCCCCTTCCTCCTCCTCTCTCTTTCGACCTAGTCCCTCTGTGTGTACAGTACGTACGTGCATCCGTACACCATAGTTTGCATGTATGTTAAATTCTTTGATGAAGTAAATAATAGTCTGATCTGGATTGTAGATGGCTGTCGCTTGCAAGGCCGTGAGGCGGCACCGCTGTGTGGGTCGTTGCGCTCCAGATGGAACTCGACGAGCTGCGAATATCAAAGATCGCCAATACCCTGCTCGAGGGTATAGACTCCGATCTCGCGGGTATACTGTACTCTTTTGATGACGCGTCGGCTCGCGAGATCTCTCTCAAAAGCTTACTCCATGCGCTCGAGCAGTTCCTCCCCTGTCCGCAACTTTTAGACCAGCGACTGAGGCACTTCATCAATGAGCTTGTTCAGTCATATGAGGCGAGCTGTCTCGAGGGGAGCAACGCTGAGCTGGGACTGCGCATAAGTGAGATTTTCTATCACTTCGCTAAAACGCGTGGTGTAAAAGTCATCTCTAACTGCCTCCCCAGCAACATCGAAGTGATCACGCAGGTAACGGTTAAGTTAAACAACACGGGAGACTGGCAAGAGAGGTTCTTATTGCTCACATGGCTGTCAATTTTGGTCTTGGTTCCATTTCCATTAGAAAAAATCCACCCCACGCTGCCCGCTCGAATATACGATCTTTCTTTGAAGTATCTTGTTTCCAGTGGTAAAGATAACGATGCTGCCTCGCTCTTACTTGCTCGGTTTTTATCAAGAGCAGAAAACTCGCAGCTCCTAGTGCGTTTTGTTAACGAGGCTTTCAACTCCATCGCGTGGGAATCTTCCTCGCTGTTCGCCAAAGCCGGGGCTCTGAAGGCTACAAATCATCTACTTCGGATAGCAGACTCTAAGGATCTGCACGAATGCACACAGCGGATTCTAACACTTATACTAAACGAGGTGGATGGGGACATTGGCTCGTCAATCTTAAGGTTGTTTGTCAAGAACCTCGGTAAGCTATCGCTTGTTTTTTTGTCTTCTCAAAATTTTGACGCAATGGAGGAAACAGCTGACGCCTTACTGAACCTGATTGATCACAGAGACAATGCAATTCGCTATACAGTTGCAAAACAAGTTGCGAAGTTATGCACTTTATTGGACAGTGAGTTGAAAGACGATATTGTCTGCTACTTGATTGAAGGACTGGGGATTTCAAATTTAAAGCTGGGAAGCACGGAAATTGTCCTTAACTTGGATGTTAACTCCGAAACAATTCAGATTGAGCATTATCATGGGGTTTTACTTGCCATGGGTGAGCTGGCTAGACTTAAATTGTTGTCTCCTTCTCAAACTGTGGCCCTGGTATCTCTGGTGCACAAAACCCTTTTTGTCGAACAACAAAGGCTCTCATTCACTTTAGGGACCATTGTGAGGGATGCGTCGTGCTTTGTAGCATGGTCCTTATCCAAAAAGTACAAATCAGGGGAGTTGGACAATGCTCAATGGATACAGTTATTCAAGGACCTCCTATTAACATCGTGTTTTGATCGAGAACAGACGATAAGAAGGGCGGCTTCAGCAGCTCTTCAAGAGCTAGTTGGAAGACATGGCAACCTTGTGTTGTCAAAAATGCTACCAAATGATGATAACGTTGGTAGTTACAAGATAATGCTAGTGGAAACATTAGACTATACCGCTCTTGGGCAAATCAAAAAATCCTACCTGCTGAGCATTCAGTTGATGAAGAACATAAGTGATTTAATGTACGAGGACTTCTTGTCAGCGCTTGTTGATAGGCTTACTCATGTTGACTATAACATACGATGTCAATCAGCAGAGACGTTGACATCTATTTTACTTTACAAGGGGGGGGAATCCAGAGCTTCGGCATTAGTTGAGAGTTTGCTAAAAAGAGTGTCTGAAAGCAAAGAGACTGGGCTGATGTGGTGTATCGCACATATACTTTTCAGATTCTTGAAGGGGTATTCAGAGGTGGAGAAATTCCACCGTCTTTTTGAACACTTCAAATTTGACTACCATAAGGACCCGTTTGCAAAAGGAGAAGAGTTTCTGTACCTTCTCGCGGCAGTATCCAAGTTGGGCTTTGTTCCTAATAAGCAAGAGTACGAGACCGTCTTTAATATAATCCGTAATGACGATGAACGAATTCAAAGGAGATTCATTCAGTTAGCCTCCACTGTTACTGGCACTCCTGGGCCGATTCAAGACAAATGGATTTACTATATACGCAACAATAATGTCGCAGCGGCACGAGCGATTGGCTATTCTGACATTCTAAGAGACAGATTTGACGAAGTTATTGGTGTGGTTCTAGATAGGAAGAAAGATGCTAATCTGAGAAGTTGTTTGCTTGATTCATTGTCAGTATATTTACTAGACAACAAGGTTCCCGCAGATACACTGCTGAAGATAGTCGCGAATTTGGATGACTATACCATGACGAACAGAGGCGATGTTGGAAGTTTTGTTCGGCTGTCATCCATACAGTTAATATCCCAAAATCTTTCAAAGTTCCTCGAGTATGATGAAGTATCTAGAGCTGTGGAGATGAAACTTTTGCGATTATCAGGAGAAACTTTGGACAGGGTGCGGTTACGAGCTTTTAAGTTGCTTTTACAATTGAAAGGTTGGGAGAATGATTACCTAGAATTTGCAACAACTCATGGCATTAACGGTTGTTTTTCCGAGGACAACGGTTTACAGTTTGCCTCCCTGGCCGATTATTTTGAGTTGTTGCTAGCATTATACAGAAAGCGCTACTTAGAAGCCCCAGGCTTGCCGTTTTCCGTTGAGTTTTGGAGAGGATTCTCCTTTGCTGCAGGCTCGCCTCACACTGTGGACTCCTGTACAAACACGGCGATATATTGCTTTTGCGTTATGTGGGACCACCTAGATGAATCCAGACAGTATACAATTCTTAGGGACATCTCAAGAATTTTAATAAAAAAAGACGGAAAGGATGAGGAGAGTAACAAGGACAGAGTCGTTAAAGAGCAAAATGCGGCATTGAAGCTGTGGTGCGCTCTTCTGGAGCTTAATATTTCCTTACCGAAACGTTTTCCTCTCAATGGCTTGTTTGCAAGAGCTTACAATCTTACCATCAACAATACCAGTGTTCCTAGGCTATTGATAGCAGTAAGGGTCTTTACGTCTCTTTATTTGAGAGCTCCTAAGGAACTTTCTGACTGCCGAAAGCGACTATTGTGGCTTTCAGAAAAGCACCCGATATCCAGAATTCGAGCTGCAGCTAGCGAGGCTCTTGAAGAAATAGGATTTGAAATGAGTCAGGGGGGAAGGATATATGAATGAGTGTATTTAATAACTGTGAAAACTGTGCGACTACTTAGTGTCATTGCTGGATATCGCCCTTAATCGTCTTTCAGGACATCCTTCAAGCTAACTGTTCCACTGCCCCTTGGTGCAGGCGAAGGGAAGTTTTCTCCAGGTTTCCATCCTATCATGAACACAAATCTGAATGTGGCTGGGATTCTTCCGGTCACTGGATCACCATGGAGAGCTTGGTATATAGGTTGCAACGCAATGAGGAGGTCCTTGGTCAGCTTAGGAGGTGTACTTAAGATTGCGTTAGACTCACCCATGAGTTGTAGGTCTCGCATTAGAGCAAACACGTCTGGGTATTCCACAATGATCTCTTCAACGTCGACCGTGAGCATTTGAAACCCTGCCTTTTGCATGAGTGAGCCGACATCTGAGGAGCCCACAAACGGCGAGACACGGGGTGAGAGACCTCCGCATCTTTCGAGTTCTGCGAGCTGTAACGATGTCCGAAGCTCAAAGAGTGTATCGCCGCCGAACATCGATCCCATGAAGCAGCCGTTGGGTTTCAGAGAGACGTAAAGCTTCTTGAACACTGTGGGCAAATCATTAATCCAGTGGAGAGCCATGTTGGAGACGATCAGGTTGAACTTGCCTTTCTCTGCGAGCAATGGGTGGGAGTAGGCCTCTTCGTCTGCCACCACTCTTTCAATGTCGAGTTTTTCATCGATTTCTGGGGAGACGCTTTTCTCCAGCATGCTGCGCGATGAGTCGACCATGTACAGGTGTTGTATCTTTGACCTCACGAGCTCTTTATCTTCTTTCCATCTCTCGTTCTCGTCATTCTGTGTTGTGCAAAGCTGTTGCTCAAAGTTTCCCCCGTTGCAGCCAAAGTCCATTGTGTCGGTGAAGTCTGTTGTAAGGAACGCGAGTCGCTCGATTGTTCTTCTCGCGACCTCGTTCCTTATGTACTCGGCCATGTGGCTGTCGCTGATGTGCGCAGCGCGCTCACGCTGGGCGAGCTTGACGTCCCGGTCAAAGACCTGGAATGCGCCGTTTTTCCTCAGGGCCAAGGCCGAGTGCAGAAAGCGCTTCTGGACGAGTCTCAGGCTCATGTTGTGATCCCAGCACACGAGCCGCCTGCTCTTCGTGCTGCAGCTGCTGCCACAGACTGATGTTTCCGAAGCTTCTTCCAAGGCTTCTTTTTGCTCTAGAATATAGAGAGAGAGACCGCTTGGAATATTTTTTCTTCTTCCGAGAACGGATTCTATGGTTCCTTGGGGCTTGAAGCACAGAAAGACCAAAAAAAGCACATCAGAGAGAGTATTCAGTGCACAGTGTTGAAGCGAACCAGCTTCTGCGCGAGAGGCCTCAGCAGCTTGGCAGCTTGGCAGCTTGGCAGCCACGGCAGAAGCAGCATGATCAACAGGATACGCACTGTGGTGAAGCCAAAAGCGCGACAGCATCCTTCGAACGCTGCCGAAAAACCAGCTCGCGCGGGCGCTGCTGCCGAGGGCCTCGCTCTCTTCCCCGGATCTTACAGAAGAAAACTAGACGAAATACACTCCAGACACGACGTGCGACCCGACATGGACTACGTGACCCGCCTGCTCTCAAAGATGGAGAAGTATAAGCTGGCACTGGACTCCCGACTCATAGTCACGGCTCAGAAAATATTCCTCAAAGCCAACTCGCCGTTCTACAGCGAGATATTCACCAACACTCTCCAGAACTGGGGTCTGGAACCGCGCTTCTTTGAGATTGAGTACCTGGTGAAAAACGAGTGCTATGAGCAGGCGGTCCAGCTCTTCTGGGAGGTGTGGACTGAGTGCGAGCCCTCCGAGTGGACTGGTAAATATAATCTGCTGCAAAAGCTACAGGTTTTCAGACTGCTCATCATGGCAAGTGATCGCAACGACACAAAGATGGTGATCACCATTTTGAAGCTGCTCGAAGAGCTGAGTGAAAAATCCGAAGTGGTCACAGATGCTAACTATTCAAACCTAATGAAGAACGCCCTCAGCCACGGCAACTGCCTGTTGTCGGAGCAACTTTTTGACAAAGTTAAAGCTCGATTTGACCTGTCGCAGGGGTCTTTCGTTGTGCTTGGCGAGCTTCTTGCAAAGGAGGGGCATATACCCGCGGGCGCAGAGGTATTAGGTCAAATAGAGGACGCAAATGCGCGGGAGATTATTGGTCTGAAACTAGTGTCCTCACTGGGCCAAGAGACAGCATGGGAAGTTCTCGACAACTTCATTGAGCACGGCGCGCAGGTAAAGTACGAGAATCTGCCCAGCTCATTGGTTCCAAGCCAGCAGTTTGTTGGAAGTGACTTTGGAAAGATATCCGCACACTTGAAGAAAATTGACTTTTCTTGTCGCAGGACTGCACAGTTGTTCTTATTTGCGACTCTGACAGCGCTACATAATAGTGGCTGCCATTTTGGGTGCACAGCATATGTGATCAGGTATCTCCGAAATCACCACAAGCTTGATTTGCTCCAAGGTCCCCATTTGTCCATTATAATCCGTAACGCATCTCTATTTGGGTCGAAACTGTCGTGCTTCGAGATAATAGAGCTGGCACGACATTACGGAATGCAGCTGAAAGAAAAGGATTACTATTACCTGCTAAGATGTCAAGCCTATGGTAATGAACATGACACTCTTTATGTTATTTTGAAGAGTTATCTTGAACAAACAGGTGTTGTTAGCCACAACATTCGAATTTTGCTGGAATATGTTGCTAACAATACCAATGATGGGAAGCTTAACCGTTTCCTTGAGTCGCCCTCTGAAAAGCTTTCGGTGGAAACTCTTGATGAATTGTTTGACACAGAGCAAGTGGTTTCAAAACTCGGCGAGAAGGCAGAGCGAACGTTTTATAGACACGACATTGTACCTCTTTTAGGGAAGTACAATTTCACACTCGACCTACAGAACTCGATCTTGATTACCACAGATACCAGCACTAAACCTACTTATATATAGAATGAAACCGTAAGGTAGTTGAGTCACTTATTTGAAGAAATCAAAAAGAGCATAACCAGCTGCCACAAGAGATAGTCCGAAGAGAGCAAGGGTCAGATTGCATGCAAAGTATTCATCCTTCACTGCCTTAGCAACAGTTCTGTCAAGTTTTATTTTCTTGGCAGCATGCTTGCGAGATTTGGTTTCTATTGGCTTGATGCCTGCAGGGATATGTGATGGATCTGGGTTCAGTTCCTCTATCAACTGCTCAAGCTCTCCACACTTGATTCCGATTGCGAGATAATGTGGATCGGAAACTGGGCACTTATGATGAATCACTCTAATGTAGTGGGTAAATATATCCAGCACGCCTTGGTATGTTCTTGCCTGAAGTATCAAACTACAGGTTTCTCCTTTTCTGATTTTGAGAACGCGTCCAAACAGATGTGGGTCCTGGAAGATGCGAGCCAACGTGGCGATAGCCATCACTTGCGGAATTGCACAAAAGCTAAAGTCCGAGCTATCGTACACAAGGGAGAGATAGAGCAGAACGTCATTGGCATGTGACAGCGCGTCGAGCACCAGCTCAGACACACAATTCACGGCTTGAGCCTGATTTTCCGGTTTGATGAAGTTGGGCAGCTTGTCGGTATACTTTGACCAGATCTCTTCAGGCCAAAAAGATCTTCCATCGTCCATATCCTCTCTATAGTCCCTGATAATGTTCACTTTTTGCAGGAAAAGACCCATGGACACACTGAGGTACATGTCGTCTATCAAGACAGGGTCAGCGAAGCCCGCCGCAACGGACAATTGAGTGAGACCCTCACCCACGAGGCCGGCGACATAATAGCAGTAACGGTCGTAGTCCTTTTTGGTCTTCACTCCAGAAAGATTGAACTCGTCATCACTGATGTAGTCTGCCATACCGTTACCCATCTCAAAGGTGATGCGCTTGATAATGTCCTGATAGCGGGGCTTAAGTTTGTGGTACTCTGTGAGTATGGAGGTGAACTTGACGAGCACATCTCTATCCTTTTCCTTGAGGTCGTTGCCGTCAAAGCTCCAGCTCTTGAGCTTCAGTTTAGAGTCGAACTGCCGCAGGAGCGGGATCTTGACGTCGTTCGAAATGGTCATGTCGTCCTCGATGGTGTCGAGGCCTCTGAGAATGAGGTAGAAGAGCATGACCGCGGTGCGCAGCTCGGGGGTGAGCTCCTTGATCACCGCGGCGAACGATCTGGAGCACAGGTCCAGCAGGACCAGACATTCTCTTTCGGTGTCGGGCAGCCGCGCGAGGTCAATGGGGTACAGGCTCTTGCGGAAGAACTTACTGCAACGAGGGTGGAAGCCACAAGCGTTAGTGACGGAGCTCTCTCGCTCTTCGCGGGGGGGGGGGGGGCGGAACACACTTACAGCTGAACGGCAGCCTTCAGCTCCGAAGGATGCGTTACCAGGTCCACAGCCTTCTGCATTCTCGAGGATACAGCTGGCGAGCAACGACCTGCAAGAGATGGCTCCTCGTATCGTGGCTGGTCGTTCACGCTGTTATGCTCGTTTAGCGCGTCTCGAAGTCCTTTCGTACATGAAAAAAAAAGGAAAAGAGCCACAACAAGAAACTCCTCCAAAATGGGAACAGCCAGAAAAAACGCACACCTGTACACCGGAAAAAGCAACCTTTTGTGTGTGTGTGTGCATCTGTGTGTGCATGGGTAGTTAGAACAAGACCCAAGTCCGATCAACCCACCCAGTGCTTCGATTGCGGTGGATGGTGTCTCCCTAGTTGCGAGCGGCAACTGGGGGCAGGAAGTGGACAGCGCCCGTGGGCACAGCATGAGCGCGAGAGGCAGCAGCGAGCAGGATGACGCCGTGGAGGAGGAGACGTTTGAAGTGCACCAGGGGATCATCTTCGCGGTCCATCTGACCCCGACGATGTACGCAAACCTGCCTGTCATATTCCAGAGCCTGGAGGGCCTCATCAGAGACCTCGTGCGGTCGCTCCCCAACACGGGGGTGGGCTGCTACCTGTTCAATTGCAGGCCCGAGGAAAAGGACGCGGCGCAGCTCGGCTCCAGGGCCGGTATCCGCTCCGTTCTAAAGCTGAGAGAGCTCAACATCGGCCAGGTCAAGACACTGCACGCCCTCCTCGAGCGGATTCAGGCGGACCCAAACCACCTCCGTGACAGATACCAGCTGTTATCGGACGATCCAGTAGCGAACTGCGGAGCCCAGCTAGCCAATGTTTTGAACCAGTCCCGCGACGACTTTACTTATCTCCCCGACTTTGTGAAGCAGTATACAGTGAAGAAGATTTTCCTTTTCACAGACTGCGACAAGCCTTTCAACAGCAGTACACCCACGAGAACAACGTTGTGGAGCATAATGGGGGACCTCAACATTGAGAAAATCACGGTCGTGCCCTTCTTGCTGCGCAAGGGCACTGCCAACTTCGACCTGTCCGAGTATGAGACTCTTTTCGAGGCTTACTGGCAGTCAGACGACTCGACCCGGGACTGGTCATCAAAGCCCTTTCTCAGCCAGATCTCGGCTGAAAACATTAACGCCAAAGTGTCGCGCACCAAAGAAGTCAAGCGAACTGCGTTCAAATGCCCACTCGTTCTCAATAACCTCACTGTATCTGTGAAAGGATACGCGATGTTCAATGAGGTCAAGCTGAGGTCCCCCTATAGATACTACGATGACCAGGGAAAATACACGTACGTGGAAGGCACCACAGTTAAAGTGGATCCGGATACAGGTGAAGAAATACCTCAAGAGAGACTGACACGTGCATATTACATTGGTGACCAGTTCTTCTCCCTTGAATCTCACTATATGGACAAAGCGCGTCAATTCAATGAGGAGCAGAAACCAATACTAAGGGTATTAGGCTTTCGCAAAATTGACTATTTTAACGCGTGCTACACCATCAGTACGCCGATATTGCTTGTGGCTGATGAAGACGGCAGCTATACGCACTCTCAACGAACCATTTCTGCACTATATCAGGCGCTCACAAGACAAAGCAGCATGGCTGTTGTGTGGGGAATGCCCCGCCAGCTTTCATATCCGGGGCTCTACTACTTAATTCCCACAGATGAATCCCTGGGATTCAAAACTGCCACGGGTGAGTATCCGCAGGGTCTTGCATTGATACAAATTCCCTTCAAAGATCAGATACGGAGTTTGCCGGCTTACCAGACGGAGAAAATCGAGCCGAGTGTGAAAATCGTGCCCAATGTATTTGACGGCATATTGGGCCAGATGACTGCTCCCCTGGAACCAGTATCGAATCCGCAAATCGATTGGTACTACAAAGTGTTGGAAGAGCATTTTCTGCAAAAACAGATCACAGATGAGGAGGCAGACATACCGCCAGAGATTTGGAAGCAGCTGCAGCTTAATGCCGACGACAACCTCAAGAAAGCGTGTCTGCGTCTTAGAGACAAGATGATGAATGATCCGTTGCTGTCAGACGGGGTGCAAGCACTCAAAAATGAGCTGGTCAAAATTGCTAACTTCCAGGAGCTTCACACTCCTGACGATCGCGCGCAGAAGCGGGCCTTGACTTTGACGGACGACATTGTTCTGAAGGCCTACAAGCTGGATAACCTGGGTCAGTTCACGTCAGACCAGCTTCGCGTCTTTATCAACTCCAAGCCGAACCTGATTGAGAAGGGACGCACCAAGAAAGCCATGGTGGAGAACATTAGAGAGTATCTTGACAGAACGTTCAATAGTTGATGGAGCAGCAGCCGATTTAATATTCACACTACTACTCAAAATACCCCGTTTGAAAAATATCCGACATCAACAAAACGTCAACATTGTGACCCAAGAGACAGAGAGCGGATAGTGGAGTTGGCCAGAGAAGCGTTGTGTTTTCCAGAAACTAAACAAATCCTCCATGAAGCCATGGATTCGTTCACAGGAGCTGTATCTGCTGTACCTGGTGGCTTACCATAAGCCGATTGGCGATTTAAAAGAGGAAAATTTTGTCAAGATAGTTGATTTGCTGAGTAAGAAGTTTCCGGAGCTAGACGCGTCGGCGGAGGATGTGCGCGATAAGCTCAATGTATACTATGACCTAAAGGGATTGGAGAAGCTTGATGAGCCCTTTGACGCGTCGGCCAAGACGGCAGAGGGCAAAGAGGGGCACAAGGTTGCCCCTGAGAGCGCAGAACCTACAGCTAGCCGCACCCGGCGACGCTCATCAAGAACAGCCGACGACGTTTCGGCGGGCACAGTGGGAAAGCTCAGCGATGTTACTGCTGAAGACAAAGCGGTGACGAAGGAGGAGTCTCCAGAAGTTGAGCCAGATAAAATTCCTGACAGCCCAGAGGAGAAGAAGAAGCAGGAGCAGGAGAAGCAGGAGGTTCCTGAGATATCCGAAGCTCCTGAGGCTCCTGAGATGCCTGAGCCGGAGGAAGCCGCGACACCGCCGACAGAGGCTGTTGAAAGCCCCAAGAAGGAGTCGCCAAAAGTCATTCAGAAGAAGGCTGTTGTGTTGGAGGGAGATACTCCGAGAACGCGGCGGTCAAGCAGAAGACAGCGATCCGAGGAGCCGCCTGCTGAGTCTCTAGTGGAGACACCGTTACAGAAAGAGCAACCTGCGGAGGAGGATATTGGTCCTACGATACTGCGCAGCGGGCGCAAGCTCCAGCCCAAGAAGGCCGAAGAGATGGACGACTCGTCAGTGGCAGTGGCAGACGAATCGCAGCTTGAGGCGGCGGACGAGGCAGAGGCTGCGAACGGTATTACCACACGAAGCCACTCGAGACGGCGATCTGTTCTTTCCAAAGAGCCAGCACCCTTGAAGGGCGAAGAAACCGGGGCAGCAGACTCCCCGGAGAAGGAGGAATCGCCAAAGCGGCGCACGAGGTCCCACATCACAGCCAAGAGCGCGAAGAGGAACTTGCGCAAGGAGATGGAGAGCGATGCGGACCAGACCTCTGCGGACGGGGAGGCGGATGTGGGCCAGCCCGCGGCCCAAGCCAAAGGTGCCGACTCGGATACTCCGCGGCAGCCACAGCGGCAGCAGCATCACGCGGACGCGGACGCGGAGGCCGGGGCCGAGGCAGAGGTGCCGCGCAAGCGGACGGGCCCTGTCGCGTCGACGCCTGTGGCGAAGAGGCACCAGAAGGTAGCGCCGGCCACGGTGCCCAAGATCGAGCGGGCCTCTGCGCGCGAGACGCCTGCGCGGCGCACCCCGCTCACGAGGGCCACGCGCGCGAACCCTGACGTGGCGGAGACTCCGGCAACGCCGTCGGTGCGACGCTCTGCGCGGAAGAAGTAGCGCCGGAGGGGGGCGGCTCTGTTCCCGCGTCCCTTCCACCACAGCTACGGCCAGTCAGTCTATATATATCATTAGTGGCAGTTTCAGCGAAGTGTGTTATGTAATCACTACACCAGAAGCAGTAGCAGCAACGTGCAATGCCGTTGGTGGCTGCGTACGTAATGCTGTACGTAATGCTGTACGTAATGCTGTGCCAATCGTTTGGTGTAGGGGTGTTTGTGTTTTGCGTGTGCCGCTCAAGTAACCGGGGGCGAGGAGGGGTGGGCGCTGAGCCGGGCTGGTGGCTGGCGCAAGAGGAGGAGTTTGCAGTAGTTAGCAACGAGCGGGAGGACGACTCTCTGGCAAGACAGCAGACGAAGGGCCTGCATTGAGTGAGAGAGACAGGCGAGCGGACCGTTGGAGATGTCTGAGTTGAAGATCGAGACTGTGGCGCCGGGCGACGGCAAGACGTATCCGCAGGCGGGCGACCTGGTGACGGTGCACTACACCGGGACCCTTGAGAACGGCAAGAAGTTCGACTCGTCGAGAGACAGAAACAAGCCGTTCCAGTTCCGCATCGGCCAGGGCATGGTCATCCAGGGCTGGGAGCAGGGCTTTGCGAAGCTGTCGGTGGGCGAGAAGGCGATCCTCACGATCCCAGGCCCGCTCGCGTACGGGCCAAGAGGCTTTCCGGGGCTCATTCCCCCAAATGCCACGCTCATCTTCGACGTGGAGCTGCTCAAGATCAACTGATGTTCTGGGCGTGTGCCGGGCGCCCTGCCGTTGTGGGCTCGGGCGCCCCGCAGTTTGCTTTTGTTAGGTGCCTACATAGTAAATGCCATCCTTTGCAGCTGAGAGTAGATCGCACGCAACCAGGTTGTTCAGGTACACCTTGTAGTTCAGGTCGTAGATCTTGAGCTCCGGCAGCCGCACCGGCAGTTGTGCCGCCCCCGCAAGCTCGTACCGGAATCGCAGGTGCTGCTTCATGAAGGGCAGGAGCGTGAAGTTGTGCTGGTTTTTGTAGTGGTCGATCTTGATCCCCTCGCTCGTCGAGTGCGTCGCACTGAACTGAAAGATCCTCGACGTGGGATTCTCAACTTCGTAAACCACATCCAGCACCCCCGGCGAGAACTCAGCAAGATACACAAGCGAGCGCGGGTCAATGTGCGGGAGAGAACCCTTCCACACAAGCTTTCGGAGCGAGCTCGTGGTCTTCACCACTGCCGTCTCGAGGTCAAATTCACACGACATGTCGATCTCAACGTTGATGGACCGCCGCAAGTACCCCTCGTCGCAGTACGAGCAGTACTTCAGCACGACAGTCACCCTGCCCTTCGGACCAATAATTGCGGGAACGGTGTCGACGGAAAGGAGTTTCACCACTGAGTTTTGCGACATGCACTGCACTCCAAACTCAGCATTCGACAGACACACAGGATAGTCTGAGGTGTTGAACACTGTGACAGCTCCCGTCCACATCCTCTTATGAACAGGCATCGTGGGTACTTTCTCATCGGCCCTGGGGGAAGTCATGTTGAAAGGGGACGGTATTTCAGTCGCAGCGGAAGGTGATATAGCAAAATCCACTTTGAAGAGATTCGTAAGCGGAATTTTCAGCTGTCGTGTAGTTTCGACAAACACGTTCTCCTTGTTCTCAATCAAGTACCTAAACACTAAATCAACAGTCAATTGAGAAGCTTCCTTAAGCTCGAATGCAGGGAGAGTTAAAAATGCAATATGTTTTGATGAAGAGCCTTTATCCAATATCGAAGCAGGACGGTACAAGCAGCCTATATCAACTTGTTCATCCCACCTAACACTCACGTCACTGCCATCAACCATGGGCTTACACTCTAACTGCAGTCCAAAACAGTTCGTGTCGTTATTCGAAAAGGTAATACAAATCGGAAAGGTCTGTCCTGTGAAAGCCGCGTCTAAAGCCTCCACCTCCACATCAACTTTAGGCGGTGTTGGGATAACTTGAAATGAGAGCGGAATGCCTTCAATGATGTCAAAGTCAAATTCTTTATGGAAGTCAGCACCGGGTTCCCGATACCACCTGCCTCTATTTTCCTTCACAGGAGACAGGTTCAACTTACTCTCAAATAAGGCGCCATTTAGTCTTGACCAAAGATCAACAGAGTCAACATGGTACTCTCCAACGGTCTCTGACACAAAGTTCATTTCGAAAACTTTGCTATTTCTAGCCGAAAAATCAAGGTTGTGTTCAAATTGCGCCACTTGTTGAAAAGTGCCATCAAACTTGGCAAGCTTAAAGTCTGGAGCTGAGTCTGAATGCTTCATAACTATTTTCCCGAGATCATGAGACAATATTATCTCAACTTTTTCCACAACTAGGGTCTTTACAAGAGAGTTAAAGTGGGGACTAAGCATCAGCTGAAACTGTATGGCATCCCCAAAAGAATAGGTGTTGTGTCTAAACAAAATGGAGCTGTGGAACAGATCACCCTTGAAAACAAGACCTTCATCTTCGGCCTCAAAGGAGCGAATCGGCATTTCAGACGAAATGCTTTTGACCCACCTATCCTCCAACAAACAAAGTTGAAGATAATACAGCTTGGCATCTTTCCAGTTTTCCAACTTCTCACAACATTGTACTAGCCTCCACAGTATAATGGCGACAATCTTATTCCATGACTCGCTCTTGAATATGGAGAACGAAACAAGAAAATTATTGAGAGACATTGCAAAGTTCCTCTGACTAAAGTATTCTTCCCCTAGCTGAAAGTAAACGTAAGATTCAGAACGGCTGAACTTGGCTTCCCTGGCCTTTGAAAAAAAATCCAATGAGCCTGATAGCAGCTTCACACAGAGCTTGCTATAATCAAGCTTTCTTTCCTCGTCAATAGGAAGCGCCATGTATGGATCAAAAAATCGTCCGTCATCAAGCTCGCTTTCTATCGCATACTCTTTTCTTCTTCGGAGAAGAAAACAGGCTTGAAGATAAAGATATCCACCATGAGGCATTCGTAGACTGCCATAGTCGTTAGATGTACCGTTGTACCATTTTGAATGCACCAAAGGTTGAAGAGCTCGATCAATGGGAATCAAACTTTCTGGCACAAATTCCAAAAGATTGCAAAGCCACGTTAGTTGCAAAGAAAGCCACGAACTAACAGAGTAAGACTTGATACCTGAAGCAGGTATCACAGAAAGGATATTTTGAATGTGGATATCAAATTTCTTATACGCCAAATTACTATCCTTCAGAATGAGATACGAACGAGTGATGTGAAATCCTGTAAAGTCCAGCAGTAGTCTGCACTCCTCCCATCGCTTCGTTTCTGACGAGGGATCCGTGGCTCGAATGAGATCTATAAGTTTTTCATAGGAGTATTCCATTAGCTTCGCACTATACTCAGATATTCCCCTAAATTCCGAGACAATTGCCGTCTTCAACGCCTGTCTGGCAAGCCAGAATTTTTCATTGTAATTCATATCTCTACATGAACGTTTCTTTATCCTCTTATCAAGGTTTGCATAAAAGTCGGCCGTCCAAGGCTCAATCAAGTGAATTATTGACAGGGCAAAAGTTTCCATCTCCCTCTGGGTGCCTGCAGGAAGAAATAGCATGCCTGTTCTTGCCGGCAAACCGCTGAGTCGCCGGATAGATTGAATTCTATCTCCCAGTTCTGGATTCAATACAACCGATTTTGCAGAAAGAATGACCGAGAGGAACTTTATGCCATTGGGTACAATCTGATCTCTCAGGGAGACAATTTCCTGAGCAAGCTGCTTGTCTTTATCCTCAATTGCCTGGTGATCTGATAAGTCGGTGTCCAGATCGTGGACAGAAATGAACACTGACGGCAACAGCTCTCGGTACTTTTGAATCCATTCTATCGGAAGAACAGACCAGTGGTGGGGCGATTTCGAGTTGAATGGCGAAAGTGCTGAGCGGGATTCCAAGGACTTAGTAGAAGAAGAAGAGGTGTATCCAGTGCCTATAGATGTGTTGTCGCCGCTAGATACAGACAATCCTCCTTGAGACTTTGGAATCTTGACCGTTGAACCTACAAATTTGATGTTGTAATGGATCTGCCTCGCTGTGTCTCTGTCATTGTTGAGCAACCAGCACCGGTCGCCAATGTTGTACCTTTGCAGCAGAGAAACAAGCTCAAGACCAGATGCGGCCTGAACGACGGGTGACTTTCGCTCAATGATCTCGACCTGCGAAGGATCCTGCAGCAGCGGGTGCCCGGGATCGTCCAGCGAATGCGCGCGTATCTTGAAGTCCTCACTTTCCTGACAAGCGCTGCTGCGGCGCCGCCTACTGGGGACACCAACAGAACCATCCTCACCCAGTCCTTGAATCAGCACCAGTGGAGAGAGGAGGCTTGTGAGCTCCACGGGGTACCGTTCCATTGTCGTACCGGGACCAACTGAAAGACGTTATATCATGCAATTGCGTGTTCTATGACAACGCTTTATCCAACCTGTACACCACCAGCGCGCACGAGAAGCTTCAAGGCACAGGAGGAACAATGTCTCTGCGTTACAGGCGCTGTTGTCTCCAGCTTGCCTGCAAACTAAGCTACAACTTGTACACACACACCTTCTTCAACAAACACACATCTCAACACCAGTCAAATTGAAGGGTTCCCGGGTTGCGAGTACAGATATTTTAATTATTTGGTTATCTAAGATATTACCTCAGATTACGTTTGCTTATATAATATGATAACCGATACGCGGGCTCAAGGAACAATGTTCCTTCATGTCTCACTGATCGCTGCGGGTCACCAAGCAGATCAAATGGCCTATTCGTAAAAGCTGTGTTGGGAAACACCATGAAATATACAGCTAATGTTTGTCTATGAACATGGGAGAGTTTCCCACCAGTGGGCTATCCAATGTGCCCACTTGTCACTTGCTGAGAAGGGCGGCGTTGTGTTACTTGAATTCACTTCAGAACAAGTTAATAACTAGTGTATCTAAATTAAGAAGAGTGGAGTATCATTCAGTTATAGAAAAATGTGCTACTGTTATCAGGCCATGTACGTGACAACTGAAGCACCGACTGTGTAGGTGACTGATATTATCTAATCAGATTCGGTATACAGGGGTGAAACACGCACTCGGACGCCGTAATTACGTAACATGGCTTTTATCCAAATTTTTTCAGTCCGATAGCGCGTATCTTGACGATTTATCAGGTACCCACATCTCAACGCAAAGTGCCAGCGCAAGACAGAGCTGCTCTGCTGTATCAAAGAGGCATATCACATCGACGATGGCGAAGCTACAGACAGTGGTCAACGAAGTAAGTGTTTATACCATTTTAGACCATTTTGTGCTGGTTACTGTGAGCTAACAGAGGGGTGCCGCAACTCAGGCTTTCATCCGGCTCAAAGCTCGGCTGAGCGAGGGCATAACATACAATGCGGAAAACAACACTCTGCTTTGGGTGGACATCATTGATGGGACTATTAACCGCATCAAGTACTGCGACCCGCACGCCATCGAAACACATAAGGTGGATGACTCTGTCGGAGTAATTGGGCTCACTGAGGACCCGGACATTTACCTGTGCGGGGTCTCTGACGGAGTCGGACAATTCAATTTCCGGACGAAACAGTTCAAGAAAATGGTACAGTACCCTGCCGAGCGGCACTCTAAGGCACTGTTTGGCACTAGATTGAGATCTAACGATGGCTCAGTTGACATTGCGGGCAATTTCTGGGTGGGTACCATGTCAAACTTTGATGAAGAGGTGAAACCGGTAGGAACATTGTACCGGCTGCAAGGCACTACTGATGGGGCCCCACATGTTGTGCTTTCTGAGTGTGCCATTCCTAACGGAATCAATTGGGTGGGCTCCAGGATGTACTGGACCGACTCCTTTTTTCGTCAAATTTACAAGTTTGAGGCTGACGCATCAACAGGGCTCCCGGACGTGTCGACTAAAACTACTTGGGTTGATATAAGGGAGCTTACCAAGAGCAACCCTGAACTGGAAGACGGCGAGCCCGATGGATCTTGTCTTGATGCGGATGGAAACCTCTACATAGCTTTGTGGGGAACCAATCGTGTCATAAAAATCGATCCGGCAGGTCAGCTGGTGGAGGAGTTTGTGTTCCCAGCCAAGCGTATAAGCTGTGTCACTATTGGAGGTCCTAATAACGACGAGCTGTTCGTGACCAGTGCCGACTTGAACTTGGACAACCCTGCCAAGCTGCAATCTGTAGAGGGTGACTTTGGCGGCTCGATCTTCAAAGTAACTTTGAAGGGCGCCAAGGGCGTTCCTAAAAACAAGTGGAGAGGTAGCATCATTGTTTGAGAAGCCAAATATATTATTGTATCTATTACGTCTCTGAGGCCAGTCTGTCCAAAACGTATTCGCAGAACTCGGCAAAGTACACATTTTCCTCCATTCCTCCGGCACGCAGGTTCGTAAGCTTCTTGGCTGCAACTTCCCGACGCCCATCGAGACTGTACTCCTGCGTGAGTGATACGTCGTTCAGGATTTCTTGCAAAAGAAGGAGGTTCACCTGTATCACCGGTTCACTGAGATACTCCTGAAACTTGGGGTCTTGGGCTAGCTTCTGCAACGATGGGCTTAGGGCTATTTGGGGAACATCGTTTTCGGCGAGAGCAGCGCCCACTACAGAGTGCGTTTCCTGCTTATCATCGTGATCCACTGGGAGCAGCACGGTGGTTCAACAGTTAGTACTTGGATCCGAGAAACGGCTCGAACTGGGGGGGGGGGCAAAAACGCTTGTCGTAGAATGGCTTGGTTTGCGGTTCTGGAACTTACTTCTTCAGCTCCGTTGAGGCTGTCCAAACGGGCTCGCATAACTCTTTGACCACAGCAGTGGAGAAGTCGTCCAGCTTTGAAGATGATTTATATTTTTTTTTGCTTCAGTATTCTTCACATGTGGATATATAGACATCTTTAGCTGAGGTTATAGGTGATACAGTTATCGTTTCTTGTCGTCCTGCCGCTCCTCCAGATGGATTCACTTTGCGGCTACTCATCTGACTCTGATGAGCCTGCGGCTCCACCGGTGGAGCCGAAACCAGATCGGCAAACGGCTGCTGATACACAAAATGCGACAGCTGGAGTCACAGTCACCAAGATAGCCTCGCCTAAGCTCACGACTGGCTCCGCTACAGCAGGCAAGGTGCTTGGATCGGCGATACGAAACACATTCAATGACGCCTCTCAGATAAGGATGTCAAAGACGCTAAGTGTGCCGTCAAAAAGCACGGCCACCTCATTGATCCCGCCCCAGCTCCAGCCGGGTAGATCGAAAATACACAAGCCAGCTGCCCAGAAAGAGCTTCTGATGGCACGTCACAGGAAAGAGAAGACAAAGGCATCGTTGCTGGAAAACATAGACGTTTTTGGGCTCACTGAGAACCAAGAGACTTCTAGAGTGCACTCTGAGAGGTCAGGCTCTTTCAGACCGTCGATCCCTGATGCCTTGGAAACAGCAAGACCAGAGAGCGCGGACACGAGCGGCCCTGCTGAAACGACTGTGCGCATAGCGGGACAGAAGGTCGACTCCTCAAAGATAATAGACCTCGACATGGGAAAGTTCTACGCGGAGAACAGCAAGCTGATAGAGGCGGGGGCGCTTGACCACAACGAGATAGTCACCCAGATGGCCAAGGCCACGTACTATCAGGAGGGCAACAACAACCTGTCCAGTATCATACGATTCACCGAGACGAACTCAGAGCGGCTCAAGAACCAGGTCGAGGTCCAGAATGAGAAGCTACGAGCTAAAGGTAAGAAGTTTGGGTTTTAGTTGAAAATTGCGCCGGGGGGGGGAGGGGGGAGGTTAAAAAAGAGACCGTATATACAAGGGACTGTGCACGGCAGTCGAGAGAGGTCAGTTCTTCTTCTCTGCCTGCTTGCCCAACGCGTACTCCTCTTTCAGCTCCGCGAGCTGCTGGTCGCTCAGCGGCGGGATAGGAATATCTTCAAAGTCATCCTGCATCAAGAACGAGTATGTGTAGGCGTAGACGCCGAGGGCCAGGCCTCCGAGGACCGCGAACGAGGCCATGTTTCTCCAGAAGTACGGCTGTCTCGCTCTGAGCATGGCCGGCGACATCTGGTACGTGTGCCTGTTGTAGTACGAGTCTGCGCGCAGGCTGTCTCACGGTCAGGTCCCGGTTAGTCGTCTGGGCTCTCTCTATACGGAAAAAAGCAACGGAGCGTCGTCCAGGCTTGCTGAGAAGACTTACCTCACTCTCTTGAATGATGGGCGCATGGCTGTGTGGCTGCGGGTGGCGGTGCTGGTGTGCTTGCGGTGGTAGTGCGGCTATAGCGGTGCAGACGTCTGCTCTCAAGCCAAAGGCCGGCTCTCAGGCCAAGGCAAAACTCTGTGTGGTGTGTTCATTATATATTATCACATCCTCTCTCTCTCCCTCTCTCACTTCTCTCACTTATTGGGTTCTGGGTGGCGCACTACCGTACAATTTTTTTTTTCCTCTTTCTTTTCTTCTTCTTACTATCGTTCCCAAGTGCCTAACAAACGGCCCTTAAAAGCTCTTCTGCAAGTGCTCAAGACGACCCAGCTGCGGCCCCAGAGAGAAGCCTGCGACAGCCTCCCTGTTGTATCGAGCAGCGCCAGGACCGCAGCAGTATGAGTTCTGCGAAAGGCCCGAAGACGGAGGCGCAGGTGCCGCCGCCTGACGAGGAGGAGCTCTATCTGGAGAAGCTCGTCTTTGGAGATCTGGCTGGGTTCGAGACCAACCTGCGGCAGGTGGGGAACCTCTTTGAGCTCAGCTCCGACGACGAGGAGCTGGCCGGCCGCGAAGACATGCTTGGCGATGACTCGGACTCGAGCGACGACGAGTTTCTGCGGAAAATGCGCCAGAAAGCAGGCGCCGTCGACCCCACAGACGGCGAGGGCTCGTCCTCGGGGTCAGAGGACATGGACAACGTTGGAGACGAGCAGCTCTACTTCGTGGACGAGTCGGCCGAGAGCAACGCTGAAGAAGATGCCATGAGCGAAGGAGCCGACGCTGAGTCGTCTCTGTCTGAAGTCAGCAGCGAGGCTTGGAGCGATAGCGATGACAACAGGGTCGATCTGTCCATTGCGTCGTCAGACAGACTGCGCAAGCTCAGGAAGACAGAAAACGACAGCTTCATCAAAGGAAAACAATACATACGCCGCCTCAGATCACAGTTTGAGAGGATCTATCCGCGGCCAGGCTGGGCAGACAAGTACGAGGCCGGCGGAGAGCACTCTGACGCATCAGACGTGTCCGACAGTGAGTCTGCACAGGCCGCTTCCTCGAACGTCAAGTCGTCCTCGAACGCACTGCTGGATTTCATTAATAAGAACCAAACTTACAATCTTACCGAACAAAGTTCACGTCTTCTGTCCCCACATAATATCGACATTAGCCGGCTCACCGACGCTAACATAAATAACCCGTCCCGATCCGCAGTGCAGACATTGTCATTCCATGCGACCCACCCTCTGTTGCTAACCGGAGGTTACGACCGCACACTCAGGATCTACCACATTGATGGCAAGGCAAACAACGTTGTGACGTCGCTCCATCTGAGACACTCGCCAGTCCAGACCGCCGTTTTCAGAGAGAATGCTATATTTGCTGCGGGACGAAGACGGTACATGCACAAGTGGGACGTTTCAAGCGGGTCTATAGAGAAGATCAGCCGTTTGTATGGGCACGAATCTTCACAGCGGTCTTTTGAGAGATTCAGAGTCAGCGACAACGGCAGATACATAGGGCTTCTAGGAAACTCTGGCTGGATCAACATCATTTCTCCGGTGACGGGCCAGTGGCTGAAAGGGTTCAAGATTGAGGGGACCTTAGTGGACATCGATTTCAGCCGGAGTTCGTCATCTCGAGATGAAGACACGATTCTTGCGGCTGTTAACAGCGCAGGTGAGGTTTGGGAGTTTAACGTCGAGAAGGGCGCGCCCGTGGCGCGGTGGGCTGACGACGCGGGGCATGGTGTCACGAGGATCAAGTTTGGCGGGCCGAAGAGCAGGTGGCTTGCCGTTGGCAGCAATGTCGGGATAGTGAACGTGTACGATCGGCTGAGAACCCGCCCGGACACGTCGCGACAGGCGCCGGTGGGAGTGGTTGACAACCTGGTGACGACGATTTCTGACCTTGAGTTCTCGCCCGACGGGCAGATCCTGTGCATTGCTTCGAGAGATAAGAAGGACGCTCTGCGCCTGGTGCACCTCCCAACGTGCAAGGTGTTCCCGAACTGGCCGACAAGCGGCACGCCTCTTGGGAGGGTGACTGCTGTTCGCTTCAGTCCGAACGGCGAGCTGCTTGCGACCGGGAATGAGGCTGGGAAGGTGCGTCTGTGGCGGTTCAACTGAGGGTGGTGGTTGAGCGGGCTTGCGTGTACTACTACTTACTACTACTTACTACTGCGGCTGCCGCTGCACTCTGCACCTTTTCCCCAGCCACTCCCGAGACCTCTATTAATGGGTCGTGGAGAGAAAGCGAGGTCCGATTTTATGTAGCTGTACATACAGGGATATCAACTGCTTCACCACTTCTTGGCATAACGGCCCCTGCTCTCCAAACTGGAGCTTTATGGTGGCTCATCCGCCCATTGGCTCATTGGCTCACTGGCGCAGATTCCCACTGTGTGTTCCCGAGAGTCGAGACGGCTGCCGTGTGCGATGGCAGAGCGACCCGAACGAGTCTCCGGCCCGGAGAAGCTCGCGGCTCTGATCTCGCGCATCGCACGCATGCTTGCGCGCACCCGCAACTACAGGGTGCTCGTGCTGCTGGTCGGGGCTCCCGGGTCAGGGAAGACCACGATCGCACGGGCCCTGGAGGCGCAGCTGAACCGGCAGTTTGCCGCGCGCGGCGTGGTGCGAGCGCGCGGCCGCCCCGCAGTTGCAGCCGCGGGTGCCTCGAGCAGGTGCGAGCAGAGAATACGAGCCACTCTGCAGGGCCTGTGCCCGTATGACCCTGCAGAAGCGCCATTCGTAGCAGAAGATGTCACGTACGCGTCGAGAATGCGGGAGCGCGGCAGAAAGATAGACGTGGTCGGGAAAGGAGGAATGCAGAACGCGGTCGAGATCGACTTCACGCCAGACCCGCCAAACCCGCCCTTTGAGTTCGCCAAGCGCATCAGCATGGACGGCTTCCATCTCTCGCTGAAGTGCCTGCGACAGTTCAAGGACCCTGAGCGCGCCCTTGCCCGAAGAGGAGCGCCCTTCACGTTTGACTCCGGCCAGATGGCCCTGCTGGTAGATATTTTGCGGCAGACGTGCAGAGTGGCCTGCACCTCGCCGCAGAGCGAGGACGAGGACGGCCGCATAGAGCCGCATCTTTGGATAGATACCGACGTTGACATCCCACGAGTTTCGGTGCCAGACTTTTCACATGAGTCGAAGGACCCGATTCCTCTGGGAAGCGTTGTGTCGCCAGAGACGAGAGTCGTGATACTGGAAGGCCTCTATCTCACTCTTCGAGACGTGCCTCAGTGGAGCCATATAAGCGAACTTCTTTCACACGAGAAGAATGGCGACAGTGCATCGTCCAATATGACCTGGGAAGCATGGGAGGTGAATACAGAGATAGAGACGGCAAGAGAGCGTGTTGCCAAGCGTCATTTAGATTCAGGGATAGTTCAGACGTTACAGGAGGGCGTACGCAAATACGATAATAATGACTTACAGAACGCCATGCTTATAGAGTCGCACTCCGCTAAGGAATTGGTCGACGTGTCAATTGACAACAATTGAGATAACGTCAGCATGAGCCACCCGCGTGGACTTACAAAGCTCTAACGGCGGAAGTGATGAGCGAAATACATTATTTCTACATATACATACTGTCAGTTCAAAAGACCTTTGCACCAGTAAAAACTCAATACTCCTGACTAGGACCGCATCCAATGGATCCTTTGACTTTGCGACGTCCAAGGATCGTTGAGTCTGTTAACCTTAAATCAAACTTGCTGATCTCAGAGTCCTCGGCCAACATGTAATTGGGATCAAATGAGTCAGGAGCTCTTACATCATATTTCCGTGCCGGATGTGGTCTAGATTCAGAAGGGCTTTCCTCCAAATCTCTCTGCTTTTTGGGATCTTTCGCAAACGACGCTTCAAGTGCGCTTTCCACAGAAGCAGTTTCATACGCACCCTTGCCTTCCCATGGACTGCGCGGGTATGAGGGAGGGTGTGAACAACTCTGTACAGACGAAGCAAAAGTTTCATTTCCCCGCCACTCCCGTGGCGTGAGGTCGTGGGCAGTATTTGACGTAGGCGTACCTCCTGAAGCGCTGCAGAGCTTGTCAGAAGGCAGTAAAGAAGGTGAGCCTGGAACATATTGTTCCAAGTGATGGCCCGTCATAAACACTGTTTCCTTCTTGTTGGAGGCCCCGGAATCCAGACAGTATGAAGCCCCAGACTTGTGCCCGGCAGTTTGACATTCATCTCCCTCTGATGTTATCACTGAAGATGAGTCGTGTGCACTTGATAAGGAGGGAGCTGTGATTCCCGTTGTTGTCGTCGCGCTGGATGTTGGAATAGATCGGACATTCCTTGTATCTGACAGCTCATCCAGATGCACCTCAGTCAAGTAAATGTCCGCATTCTCCAGCTCAACATAGCTTTTGCTTCTGCACTCAGACTCATTGACGGATTCAGCACCAGATGACGACGAGCCAAATGATGAAATCGTACTCGTTTTTTTTAAAGTGAAGTTCAGAACATCCACTGGGTTCGCATTTTGTTCGTGCTCCTCAGCTATAGCTAAATCTGGGATCGGCTGGTAGTGATACTGCTGATGTGTTGTAGTTGCTAACGGAGGAGTTCCAGCTCTTTGGTATACGTTACCTGTGTCAAAAACAAGTCTGATTGCCTCTGCGCGAGGAGTGCAGAGCCCATCAATCAAATTCTCAGCACTGAAAGAACTATTCAGCTGTGAGCAAATAGTAGCATCAAAAGTGGACGATGGAGGTGCGTCGGCGGCTGCAGTCGATTTCGCAACAGCTGATGTTTTCTCCTCGTATCCTTTTGTGATCCATGGATCGCTGAGGAGTTGCTCAATAGAGTATCTCTTTTCAGGATCAACAGTCAGCAGGTTTGATATCAGATTCTTGCACTCGTCACTGACTTCATCAAACCATGGCGCTAGAAACTGGTAGTTGCCTTTGGAAACCTTAAGGCTAATGTCCTTGGTGTCCTGAGTTGTGGAATAAAATGGCGGAAAGCCTACAACCAATGTATACAGCACACATCCGATTGCCCATATGTCCACCTTCTTTGTATACCCGAGGTTCATGTGTTGTTCCGGACTAGTGTAGCCGACAGTACCACACGGAGTTTTAGCCTTCATTCTGTCATCGTATAAGATTGTGGATAGACCAAAGTCGGCAAGTTTCACGACACCAATTCCGGCAGCGCCGTAATCTTTTATGAACTCTCCCTCGTCGAGCTTGTGATCATCGTCTGACTTGCGTCTATGTTTTAACTGATCAGCCTTTGACCTTGGAATGAGTTCATTAGGAACAAACAGCAAGTTTTCAGGCTTAATATCTCTGTGGACGATACCATTGTCATGGAGATATTTCACTGCATGGCAAACCTGCCGGATAATGTGTCGTGAAAGATCCTCGCTGAAATAAGTGAAATTGAGTATTTGGTTGAAAATCTCTCCCCCACTCAAGTATTCCATGTACAGGAAACAGTATCTGGTACTCATTGAGTTTTGATAACCGTAGAATTTAGTAATGTGCTCATGTTCGAGCCTGGACATGATAGCAATTTCTTTGAGAACGGAGTTTATCTGCTCGGATTTCATTTTCGACTTGTCAATTATCTTGATCGCAATGAAGCACTGCATCTCAGTGTCGAAAGCCTTCACCACCACGGAAAACGCGCCTTCTCCAACCTTTTCGAGGAGCTGGTATCTTAGTGGCAGTTCCTCGTAGTACTTTGCAAACTTTGCAGGAACTTGCGGAGTTGGACTCTTCGTTGTCGCAGGTAGTGAGCGTGTCTCCTGTTGTGTGTATAGAGGCTCAGACAAGGCTTCATGAAGTGAGATCGCATTAATGGCATTTTGGGCGGCCGTGCAGGAAACATCAGCGGTTGATTTTCCAGCGTTCGGGTTTGCAACGGGCAAAGAAGTAGAAGAAGACCCGGCCAAGTCTCTCTTGTTTTTCTTGATTATATTCTTGAAAAGGTCGAGCATAACTGGCGCAAAAGGTCAGCAAACTGCTGCTGAGTGGAAAAGTGAAACGTACGCTGGGGAAGCGAGGAATAAAACGGTCCTCCTATGAAGCGAGGCTGGCACGGCCTGAAAAAATGGATGGATGCCAAGAAAATGAGGTGAAAAGAGCCACACAGATCCTAAAAAAAGCTGGGGCAAAAGCCGCAATAAGCTCGGTAGACAGCGTCCACCAGGGCGCAGACACGCTATCCACTGGCCGTCTAGCAAAGGTTGGAGGGGGCGGATGGGGAGGGCGGCCGAGTCGTCAAAGATCAAGGGAATTGGATTCACGCGGTGTCTGGAAAAGCAGCCTGCTATATGCTTATGTTTCTGTTGTTGGGTTGTGCCGGAGGTTGCCAGTTGTAGCTTTTTTTCTACTGGCCAGGATGTTCCGACGCGTCGATCGACGTTCAGCAGCCCTGGAGTTCCGTTCTCCGCAGTGTTTGGCGGGGGCTCTCTCTTCTTGGGTTTTCAAATGGATCAGTGATGTGCCTTGCTTTTAAAGAGATGCTGGGTGGGGTGGGGAAGTCGGTCTGTGGTGCGCGTTCCTCAGCTTGGCCAATTCTGGCCAGCGCCGGTCAGCCTTGAGCGCGCGATTCTCGGCATCAGAGCAGTGGTTGTTTCACGCTCTTTCAGGACTTCGGTACGGCTGTGGGTAACTTTTTCTCCTGTGCCGTTTTTTTTCCGCCCTATGACGTCAGTGGTCCTGTCTTTCCCGCTGAGATAGCTAGCTCAGCGTAGACAGCGCTGGTCCAGCACGAAGCACTGCCCGGTAGTCGTGCCCGCCACACCTCTATGGCCGTCGCTGCTGAAGCAGAGCCGGTGGATTGTGGAGGAGCACTGCGCGATGCACAGCTCCTGCTCGATCCGGCCGCTGCAAACGCGGCGAAGACGGTCTCCGCCAACCAGCAGCGTCTGAGGAGGGGCACTGGCTGCTGCGGACGCCGCCCGGCTGGTCACGGGAGTGAAGTCCACACGGAGCTGTGTGTGGGGTGCAACGCTGGCGTCGCCATCGCGCCACAGAGCGGCTGTGTCCGTGTCCGCTGTGGACAGGTCGGCGTTCCACACGATCTCGTTGTCCGTTCTTGAGAAGTCAACGAGCGCTATCCTGTCGAGTCCGTGAAGCTTCACGTAGCACGCGCGATCGCTGTAGCGGCACACTTCTGTGATGCTGAGCTGGTCGTAGCATGAGTATGTCACCTCTAGGTCGAGGCTGACGCACATGCGCGTACGCAGATCAAAGAAGTTCAGCAGCCCGTCGTTGCCGCCTGTGACGATCTGCGTGTCCGACAGCAACTCCAGGCAATTGATATCGTCTGTGTTGAGCCCCGACATGCGGAAAATAGGCCGTATGGCTCCGCGGGCCGTGTGGCCCGCGCGGCAGTCGTAGAAGTCGACGCTGCTGCTTGTGCAGCTCACTATCATGTCGGGCCGCGAGGTGAAGTACTTGGCGCAGTTGACTTCCTTCTGGCGGCCTGCAGAGCAGGCGGGGTCTGCGGCGAGCCGCAGAAGGACCTGCTCTTTCCTCAGGATGTCCCAGACCTTGATATCGCTGGAGCAGCTCAGGAACTGGGTATTCCTCACGGGGTTGAAGCCGAGCCAGCCCGTGGGCGTGATGCTGTCGTTGGCAAACTCGGCCATGCCTGCATAGTGCGACTCCCTGCTGAGCGCGGTCAGCCTGATGAGGGGGTCATCGAGCGCGCTGGACAGGCAGTACTTGCCGCTGTCGTTCTGGGCGAGGGCTGTTATTGCGTTGGCTCCGTGCGGCGAGAACGCGTCCAGAGCGACGGTGCGGGTCGCGTGCTCCATTGCTGGCCGGCAGCCGCCTCTTTCTTGCCCTACCCTACTGATAGCACGGCGGCGGTGCCCATGCTGCCTCCCTCCCTCCCTTCCTCCCTCTGTACCGTTTACCTAATCAAACTCACGCTCTCACTCTCTCTCTGTACTGTACGGTACAGTTACTGTGCGCACGCACGTACAAAATGTATGTACAACTAACTCTCCTGGTGTAGAGGTGGGAATAATTTTTTCAGAGCAAGAGAGCGCTCGCTGCGGCTCCTCTTGGGCTCTGCTATTTTTTTCTCCTCTCTCTGCACAAAGAGCTCTCTGGTGCTCGGCACATTCAACCACCGTGCTACCGCCTCGCTCAGCCGCCCCCGCTCTGTGCTTCTCTCGCCGCAGACGCCCCAACATGTCCTCTATCGTGAAGCAGATCCCGAAGTACTACAAGGTGACGCAGCTGAAGTCGGCGATCGCGGTGCCGGAGAAGAAGCGAGACACGCTGCTGAAGCTCGGCCTGCACAGGAGACACCAGACGGTGTACCACAAGATCTGCCCCGAGCAGGCGGGAATGATCGCGCTCGTGAAGGAGCTCGTGAAGGTGGAGCTCGCCGAGAGGGCGTACACGAAGCACGAGATGAGAGCGCAGAGGATGTCGAACCCCGGGTTTGTCATCGAGAAGAAGCAGGCCTAACACCGCACAGAGAATGGCATGCTGCCCTGCGCCGTATGCGCCTGTCGGCTTTTTTTACTTCCTGTGGGTGGGTGGGTAGGTGTTTGGAGACTTTAAAGCTGTATATACGAGAAGGAAGTCCGTTTCATCCATAGTATCTTCGACTGGACCAGCCGCTCGCGTCTCTGAACGGCGTTTCCGTAAAGATGGGGCCGTCGTCATTGAGCAGAGCCTTGCTGAGGTCGTCCGCGCTAATGCTTATGTTTTCCTTATCATTCCTAACGTCCTTGACAGATGACTTTGCTGGCGTGCTGAAGGCCTGGTTCAGGTTGCTGGCCTTCGCCAGGACGGGCCCGCTGACGCTTCTGTTCCCAGGGCTGATAAACGAGTACGAGTAGATATCTGTATCGCTGGAGATGAGAGAGTCGTCCACCATTTTCAGTATCCCCCGCGCAGAGATGGTCATCGAGTTGTCGAGCCTGTCCCGCTTGCGTTTCTTTGCCGATACAAACTGCTGGATAAAAGCGGGCGATGGAGAGGTGGACTGGGACGAGGCAATCTGAGACGATGACGGGGTGGCCAGGGGCACGACAAACTCTGCTGCAGGATAGCTGTCGATGTGGTCGGCGTTTCTCTTTAGACCGCCCGAGGTGGTATTTGCTGGGTCGGCCTCTCTGAGTTGTCTGACGGCGTCAACTAGGCCGTTGGCGTGGAAAAACACAGTCGAAGAGCCCAGCTTCAGGCTGTTGCTTTTCGTCTTGAAGCACTTGCGGACCGGGTCGCGCTCTGCACGGTGCAGAGAGACAATCTTGGAGTCGAGGGTATAAAGCTTCATGAGTGGGCCGCCCCGTTTTTCGGCGACAGTCTTGGGGTGCTTGACAGTTCCTGTGAGGTCCACATTGGGGCTGTCCATGTAGCTTCGGTCTCTTTCAAGGCAGGGGAACATCGACTGCCACGGGTGGGCGAACATCTGGTCGGTGGCGGGCCGCTGCTTCGGATGGTGCGCAGCTGCGTTCACGGCACTGCTGCCTGGCTGGAAGAAGGGCCTTCGGCTGCCCTGTTTCTGCTTCTTTTGGGAAGCGGAGCTTGAATTTGGGCGCAGAGAGCTGTCAGATGGATCGGGCTCCATCTCGTCACAGTCAGAGCTGTCGGGTTTATGGAGAGACGGGGGGACAGCGTCTGTCAGCTGCCCTGTAGACGTGGCAGACAACGAGCGGGGGAGGCAAGATACATCATCAACACCAGCCGTCTTTCCCGTCTTGCCAGTACCAGTGCCAGTGCCAGAGCGACATAACTACGCATGCACGAGGCACAGTCGTGGTCGGGGCTAAACGGCTCGCAGTATATTTACCTCTTACTCATTTAGGAATACACCTGTATTCTTTTTCGCAGAATTAGGGGGGGACCCAAAAAAAAAAAGTGTGCGTCGATCGACGCTGCAAGCTTGCTCTCATGATGCGGTCGATTTTCTTCCTGGGCTTCTGCGGGCGGTGAAGCAAAGGAGTCTGGGTGGGTGTGTGTGTGTGTGTGTTAGACGGTTTTCCCACAAAATTTTCAACGATTTGAGACGCTTCTCTAAGAAAGGGCCCCGGCTGATCAACAGCGCCGAGGAGCCTCACCGCGCAGAGCCTCACCGAGCAGCGCAGCGTCACCCACAGAGCCTCCTGCCAAGATGCCGAGACGGGCGTGCAACCTGAACTCCCTCGTGAGAGGCCGGGTCCGCACGAGCTTCAACAAGCACAACCTGTTCAACCTGTACAAGAAGTCGAAGCCGTTCTTCAAGAACATGACGCTGTACCAGCAGAAGTGGACGTCCAAGCAGGAGACGCGGGCGTACCACGGCGAGCAGCTGCGCGAGTCGAGATGGCAGCACCTGTTCCAGCCGAAGCTCGAGGGTGTGGCCCAGCTGGACGCCTCGCTGAAGGGCAAGACCGAAGTGAAGACCCCGATGGTGCTGCAAACGTATGCGGCGGTCGAGCGCAGGCTCGACGTCGCCGTGTTCCGCGCCATGTTTGCCTCCTCGGTGCGCCAGGCACGCCGCTTCATACTGTCCCGAGACGTGCAGGTCAACGGGATCACCATCGTGCACCCCGGCTTCACGTTGAAGCCGGGCGACATTTTCTCCGTGACTCCAGAGAAAGTTCTCGAGGCGCTCGGGGAGAAGAAGCCCAGCCTCAAGAAGGCCTACAAGGTCGACAAGGAGCAAGTGATCCAGTGGAACATGTTCATCAAGAGCGCCAGAGAGAACCCAAAGGAGGCGTGGGACAAGCAGACCGAGAAGCGGAAGAAGTTGGCGAGCCTGTACAAGAACAAGTTCAACCCAGACGTGCCTGCCGACGGCAAGACCGACCTGAACAAGAGGCTCGAAGGGTTCGAGGAAATGAAGCTCCAGAAAATCAAGGAGTTCCAGGACAGAGTCTCCAGAAAGACGATTGTGGAGGACATTCTCAGTCTAGCAAAGAACGCAGAGGAGGTGAAGCCAAGCACGTTTGAGAAGCAATTCGGGCCCGCCATCTCAGGCAAATGTTTCAATGTCTACGAGCTCGTGGCGAAGAACAAGCTGCTTTTAGAGGGCAGTGATGAGGAGGTGGCTGTCGAGATCAACAAGATCCTGCCTACCTTCAAGGACGGCAAGCCGCAGGGAGAGTTCTACGACGACACCAACGCGAAGAAAATCAGACAGGTGCTCTCCGAGATCAACACTCAGTATCTGGAGAAGATCAGAAACGACATAAAGTCGAAGCCTCTGCAGGAGAACGAGCTGATAGGCGCCTGGGTGAGGAGCTTACAGAGCCACAGCAAAATCCCGACCTGGGCGGAAGTTGAAGAGAAGGGCAGCTACTCCGTGAAGCTGCCATGGCAGAAGGGCATGTTTGGGCTGCAGGACGCGGAGAAGCCGTACTTCACGCCGTGGAGACCGAGACAGTTCCTGTCGCCGTTTGCGATACTGCCGAAACACATTGAAATCTCGTTCGACACCTGTCACGCCGTTTATCTCCGAGACCCTGTGGCGAGACCGGGCGAGTCGGAGGTGATCTCGCCCCTGGACGAGGATGTGCACGAGAGAGCGTACATGTACTACGTGAGACGGGGCATGTAGATGGCGGTGTCTGTGGACTATATAGCACAATGTGAAGACTTGTATATATGTACATATATATAGTTGATGCTCCTCTGTCTCTCTCTCCTAAGGTTTGATGTACTCTGTCTGGGGAGAAAAAAATCTCCTGACGGGATCGATCCGACTCTACCCGTACAAACCACCGGGAAGGCTTCCCTTTGCACCAGCACTGAGCCCTGTAGCGACGGCCAGCAACGCCACGCTCCAGCTAAGGCCCCCCCGCGCAGATGTCTTCAAAGGGCCGCGACCTGCTGGCCGTCCTGAGCAAGGCGCTGCCGCTGGCGCAGGCCGCGAGGGAGCTGAAGTGGATCCAGGAAGAGCTGCCCCAGAGAAAATGGCTGGACGCAGTGACGCAGAGATCGCAGCTCGTCCCGCTGCAGTACATCCTGGGCAGCCAGCCGTTCTACAACATGACGATCCACTGCCGGCCGGGCGTGCTGATCCCGCGGAACGACACGGAGGAGTGGTGCGTGGAGGCCAGGACAGCGCTCGAGAGCGTCGAGGAGCCGTTCGACATACTGGACTACTGCACAGGCACGGGGTGCATCTCGCTGTGTCTGGGCCAGCTGAAGCCTGTCCGCCACGTGCTCGGCGTGGACATCAACCCGGAAGCGGTGCGGCTGGCAGAGTACAACCTGGCCGAGAACAGGCGCCACCATCTGAAGCCAAAGAAGTTCCAGTTCCGGCAGGGAGACCTCTTTGACGAAACGGCGCAGCCAGAAACGCCGTACGAGCTGCTGGTGTCGAACCCGCCCTACATCCCCAGCGCCGAGCTCAGTGTGGCTGGCGGTGTTGAGCCCTCAGTGCTCAAGTTTGAACCGCCCGAAGCGCTCCTCGGAGACATCGACTTCTTTACTGCATTATCATTAACTCTCGACAAGGTTCAGTCTAAGGCATTCATATTTGAGCTCGGATATATAAAACAGGCCACGCACGTCCGGCGCATCCTCGATAGCATCTGGTCGTGCGGAATACGCTACGACACTAGCGGGAACATTAGGAACGTGATTGGCTGGAGAGATGCAAAGTTCCAGGTGCTCGGAACGATGTGCCAGCAGATGCTCTAAAGAGACGCCTCTTCCAGCTTTCTTTTCTTCATGCCCCTGCCTACAGCGACAATGCCCTCCTTGGGGAACACCCGCGTGCCCCACAAGACGTACCCACCGCCCGAGCGCGATGTCATCAAGGGGTGCATCTTTCCAGGCACCGTCTGGTACTTGCGCACACGCGTCTCGTAAACGTTCGGAATCAAAACTCGCTTATCTTCCACCAGGGTGTCGTTGAGCTGCACCAACACTTCTTTGTATTGACTGTACACAACCACAGGGCGGGACCCTGCGAGCCTTGGCAAGATTCTGGGGACAAACGAGACCGGGTTCAGCGTCGACAGGTAAAAGAGCCCGTCAAAGCTGTTGGCCTGGACCAGCTCGAGTGTCTCGTTGATGGCGTATGCCCGTGACTTTTTCCGTAGAAACTGTTGTTTCTGGCTATCTGCAAGTGCCTGGTACTGCTCGTCCGAGTACACGGAGACGTCCTGCACTTCAGACTCAGGCTCGAAGAACTGCAGCAAGTTCACGGGCCTCACCATCTTGTTTATGGAGGACTCGGGGTATCCCGTTTGCTTCAGCAGCGACATGTTGGGCTGGTCGTTTTCGTGCAGCAGTGCAATGGTACCCTCTCCTTGCATTTTTTCGAGCAGAGCGTACACGAGAAGACCGCCGGTCTCGTCGATGACCAAGTAATTCCCGCCGGGCAGGACGTTGCCCAGGCTGAGCATCAGGCCGAGCGTCTCCTCGCTTATGTCGAGCACTCGCTGGGGCTCTTTCTCCTGGTAGTAGTATGCGAGGAGGGTGGAGGAGGTGAGTCTGTCGAGCGTGAATCTTCTGGCGAACTTCTTTTGCTTGCGGGTGAGGTACTTTTCCTGGGAGAAGAGGGTCTTTTTGTCGAACCCCTCGTGGCTCTGGATCATCTTTTCGATGATCTGCTGCGCGACCTCATTTCCGTCTCCCTGCCTTTTCATCTGCTCGATCTCTGCGGCGGTGAACTTCTGGACCTTACTGCCGATGTCGAGGAGGTTCTCGTTGGTGAGGGAGCTCTTCTGGTCTAGCAGCGCCGGGCTGGCGTCTCCGCGGGGCGTCTCGCTGCCTGCGCGCTCCTCCGTCCCGGCGTGGAGGCTTTTGATCGGGGCCACTTTTTTGTCCTCCAGGATCTCGAAGGACTGGCCGTACGGGTGGCCAAGCACGTTGTCGACGAGGAACTGGCCAAACTTGCCGAGGTTGATAGTGCCGCCCTTGCGCAGCTGGATGACGCGCAGGCTGCCGGACGGGAGGGTGACTATGGCATGGTCGTTTTCCGCTGCGGTGAATCGGCGTGCGGGCATGTTGCGGTGCGGGGGGTGTGCAACAGCAGTTGCTGCTGTTCTGTGCTGTTACCCGCTGAACCTGATGAAGCTGCTGCTCCAAACGCTGCTCCAAACGCTGCTCCAAACGCTGCTCCAAACGCTGCTCCGCTAACCGTCAACTTGAAGCGGGTGGAGCCCAAAGAGAACAAATTTTGAAAAACCTCCCAGTTACGGAAACAGGAGCTGACAGAGAGGAGGAGAGGCGGAAAATTTTCAACATACTGAAAAAAAAAAAGCAGATTCCTCTCTGGAAGGCCCTTTGGTAGCAGCTGCGCTTGATCTGGAGAGGGCTGCCAACGCTTCAGCAGCTTCAGCAGCTTCATCAGCTTCACCGGCAACAGCAGCATCACAGGCAACAGCAGCAGCATGGGACGCAGAGCGAGACTGAAGCAGGGCGCGCCGCCGTCGCTGGAGGAGTTCCAGGCGGCAAGGCAGAAGCAGCAGGATAAGCGGCAGGATAAGCAGCAGAAGCAGAAGCGCAGAGCAGCAGAGGCCAGCGAGCCGAGCAAGCAGCAGAAGACGCACAGCAAGAAGGGCCTCAGGGAGCAGGCCGCGGGCGCCGAGCCGGACGCCCCGCCGGACAGTCTGCCGGAGGTGGATCTGGACGAGCTCGCCGCGGCAAAGAAGTCGCTCTTTGACGAGTCTGACGACGGCAGCGACGCCGGAGATGATGCAGAGGAAGAAGGCCTCGACGCGCTGGAGAGCGACAGCGGGCTCGGAGACGAGTTCGAGCTCTCCTCCGACGAGCGCGGAGCGCCCATGTTCTCCGACGACGACGGCGACGACGAGGACATGGAGGCCATCAACGCTGAAAACATGGAGAGACACTCGCACCGCCTCGAGGCACAGGCGAGGCTCGAACAGCTCGAGGCAGAAGAGGAGATGCTCGCTCAGAGACAGACCCAGCCCAAGCCAGAGGTGCTCCCCACCGCTGACGAGGAGGAAGAAGCAGCCCAGGGCCCCTCGGACCTCACGATGGTGAGAACAAGAATGCTCGAGGTCGTGAAGGTGCTCGAGAACTTCAAGGCCCTGGCCCAGGAGGGAAGAAGCAGACAGGAGTACGTCGACAGACTCCTCAAAGATATCTGCGAGTACTTTGGCTACACGCCCTTCCTGGCCGAAAAGCTCTTCAACCTGTTCAGCCCAGCAGAGGCCATGGAGTTTTTCGAAGCGAACGAAATACACAGACCGGTCACAATCCGCACGAATACCCTTGTCACGCGCAGAAGAGAGCTTGCTCAGTCCCTCGTCAACAGAGGAGTCAACCTGCAGCCTATCGGTCCGTGGACAAAAGTGGGACTGCAGATTTTCGACTCCCAGGTGCCCGTCGGAGCCACGCCGGAGTATCTCGCAGGTCACTACATCTTGCAGGCAGCCTCCTCCTTCCTACCTGTGATGGCTCTTCAGCCGCAGGAGAATGAGCGAGTCCTGGATATGGCAGCAGCCCCAGGAGGAAAGACCACATACATCTCTGCTCTAATGAAAAATACAGGCTGTGTTTTTGCCAATGATTCCAACAAGGCCAGAACCAAGTCGCTGATTGCCAATATACACAGACTCGGCTGCACAAATACTGTCGTATGCAACTACGATGCTAGAGAATTCCCAAAAGTGATTGGAGGATTCGATAGGGTGCTGCTCGACGCCCCATGCTCGGGAACTGGAGTAATTGCAAAAGACGAAAGCGTCAAAACCTCCAGAGCAGAGAGCGACTTTATACAGATTCCGCATCTGCAAAAGCAGCTCATTCTGTCCGCTATTGACTCCGTGGACGCCAATTCAGCCACCGGAGGAATCATTGTATACTCCACATGTTCAGTGGCCGTCGAAGAGAATGAGGCAGTGGTGGCATATGCCTTGAGAAAGAGAAACAACGTGAAGCTCGTCGATACCTGTCTCACGATTGGAAAAGAAGGGTTCACCTCATATAGAGGAAAACACTTCGACTCCTCGCTCTCCCTGACGAGAAGGTACTACCCACACACATACAATGTGGACGGCTTCTTTGTTGCGAAACTCCAAAAGACAGCTGCCAGTCCCCACGACACAGCCAAAGTTTCTGCAAAGGAAAAAGAGGCCCTGGCAAGAGCCGAAGCAGAGAGGGATGGAATCATCCATGACGATTTTGCTAGCTTTGAAGACAATACCGATGCAGATATCATGAAAGACTCATTGAAACACGGCTTGAAGCGTAAAGGAATCAACCCGAACAACGTTAACATCGATAAGAAGCTCAAAAAATACGTAAAGAGCAAATAAACTTGAAAGGCGATGTACTGCTCTTCCTTTATATACACGTGTACATTGTACTTGCTCCTTGACCTAATGAACTACCTATAATTGGACAAAACCCATGTTATGCTCCTTCATGTACTCTGGTCCCATCTCCTCGTAGTCCTTTTTGCTGATGTAACTTCTCGCAGCTTCATCACTCAAAGACCATTTCGCCATGCCCTTCCAAGCATCAAGAAGAGGGTCCTCAGCTCTTCGGATCTTCAAAGCAGAATTCGCAGGAAGAAAAGCCTTGAACTCGTTCTCGAGCCTTTGCTCAAAATTCATGAATAAAGATTGCCCTCCCGTGAGGAAAATGTCCTTCAATAGCAAGCTCTGATCATCTCCTGAAAATCCAGGCTCCGAGGGAAGCCTTCTCAAAATAGTGTTCTCAGAGACCTCTGCGATTCCAGCCTGGTCGACTCCAGCGATAGAAGGCTGGAACAAAATCTCAGGAATCTTTACTCTTTCAACATTGATGTGGATTTGGTGCTGCTGATGCTGATCTTCAGGATCAAAGTCTCGCGGTCCTCTTAGAAACCGATGTATCAACGACTTCCTCCAATCATACTGTCTTTGAAGCGTATCCTCAACAGTGAAATCAGGGTCGAAGCTCAGCAGCTCTTCTTCGATTCGCAGAATTTCCTGCTGTTCTTCCTCTTCGGCGTCGTCATCTTCCCCACGGGCAATATCCCGGTAAATAGTCCAGTCTTCATCGTTAGCACCAAACGTATCGTTGGGGTCGTTATCAATCGTGGCAGTAGTAGCCTTCTTTCTTCGTCCTGAATTAGCAGTTCTGTCATCGTCGGCCAAAGACGCAATGTTACGCATTCTCGCCTGAGCTGCGCGAGACTTTCTGTCGGTTAATTCCTCTTTCAGTCTCTTTCTATCTTTCACCTTCTTGATCAACTTTGCTAGCCGACCACGTCTGTCGGCTATCCAGCCTCCTAAGTCAGTCTCCCTCCACTTTTTGTCCCTTTCGAGAGCCTCCTCTTCTTCACGCTTGGCTTGCTCTTTCTCCTGCTTAGCCCGTTGGCGCGCGTCATAGTTAGCCTTCATAAGCCTCTGTTTTCTTTTTTCCTTGATTTGATCTTCGGCCAGCTCGTCATCGGGTATGTTAACCAGGTCCCATTTTGGCGGATCGGCCTCGTCGTGGTTGTTCTCGCCAATGTCCTGGCTTCTCGCTTTTTTCAAAGATTTCTCCAGTCCGGATAGGTACTTATTGAAGTCTGCCTCGTCATCAAACCCTTCATTTCTAAATAGGTCAATGGTCTCCTTTTTCGTCATGGTCCGCATGCGTTCTTTCAAACCCAGGTAGTAGTTATAGTCAGCCTCTTTCTGGACCAGTTTTTCCAATCTGCGCTGTTGAGCCTGCTCATGCAACTTCTTGATGGCTTCTCTTTTCCGCTCAATCTCCATCTGTATCTCCTCTTCGGACCGCTGCGGCTTCACAATCTCTGTGAATGCGGCCTCCAGAACGATATCGTTTTTTTCGAGGTTGTCGAGTTCCAGATACCCTTCGATTTCCTGCTTAAAGTCTTTAGAGACATAGCAGTAGTTCTTTATGATATTCTCCACCTGGAAGTTGCTGATTTTGGTTGGAAAGTACGGGTACTTGAGAGTGAGCGAGTCGCTCAGGTAGTTGACGGCCTGTCTGCCTCCCCAGTCGATGCGCTTTGTGGCTGACAAGATCGGACGGTGCTTGATAACGGGGATTATGTGTGTGGCATCGTGTCCTGTGCCTATGACGAGCCCCGTGGACCCGCCGTTGTAGTAGTAGCTAAAAAGGGAGTCTGCTCCCATAGCCAGCTTGGGAACACCGTAGCCTTCGAATAGCATCTGCATCATGGTTGCGCGCTGCTGCAGGGGAGCTGCGAGCACCTCGCTGATCACGACCGGGCTGTCGACCTTGCTTTGGGAATCAAGGCCGATGTGGAGGAGCCCGTAGTCAATCATGTGCTCGACGACGTCCCAGTTTGTGATCATGGGCCCGTCGAACGCGGTTCGCATGTTGGATTTGAAGCTCGGATCGAGAAACACGTCCTCCCCGATCAGCGTCAGCATTTTCGCCGACTTGCGCTCGCGGAACCGCGACATGACCGAGGAGAACACGTTGCTGGGGCCCGCCTGGTTGGCCGTCCCGACCCGCATCTGCCACCGCCCGAGGTCGATCACGACAGGAACGCCGTGCGCGTAGTGGTGGTAGAAGGGCTCTGCCGTGCTCGGCGGGATCACGTCCTCCAGCGGGTACACCTTCTGCGGAGGCAGCGCCTGCTCGCCTTTGCTTCTCGACTCGCTGACTGTCATTGGTGGGTGTCTGGCGACGACGTTGAGGAGCAGGAGAGGCAGGAGGAAGCCGTTGGGGCAACGTGCGCGGGGGGTCTTAAAGCCAGCAACGCATTTATTCTATAGGGAGGGCAGGAAAAAACTTCAACACTTATTAGTATGTAGTAGGACTGACTCCATGCCAATTTACACCTACATTAAAATACAGCCTGGATTTTTGCTACAAGTTTTGTTTATTTGCCAGCAACTGGCTGACGTGTACCAGGAGAGCATTGCGCCTGAGCATCCCGCTTGAGCATTCATTTGGTCTGGACGCGTCCCCCGCCTCGTTTCGCTGCTGCTACACTGAGGCACCCCGCCCAATTGCCCGCCATGTCCAGCGAATCGTTCTCCATCCACGGATACAACCTGGTGACTCTCTTGAAACGGTACGTAGGACCCGCCTCCGCGCGCACGAGCACGCACGCTACTAACACAGCACCCGCAGACTTGAAGCCGCCGCCTCGCGGCTTGAGGACGTGACCATCTTCCAGGAGAACGCCGTCAGAGCGGCCGACAAGTCGGTGAAAGACGCCTCGCAGCAGCCAACCCCAACAGCCACGTTGCCCGCGCCGGCACCGGCACCGGCCCCCGCTCCGGCCGCGCTGCCTGCCGCGCTGCCCGCCTCCATAAAGGCATTTGATGACTTCCTCGAGTCCCACGTGGACCCCTTCGTGGCCACCGCCGCGAAGATTGACCCAATCGTCGAGCAGGTCTCCAAGCTGTTCAAGCAAGCCCTTGTTGAAGAGCGCAAGTTCTTGCTCGCCGCTTCAGAGTCGAAGAAACTAGAACCCACCGACCCAGCGCTCCAGGCTGCGGTCACGCCCATCAACGAACAGATAATGGCCATTGTGGACCTCAAGGACAAAAACAGAACCTCGCAGTTCATCAACAACCTCAACACGGTGGCCGAAGGTGCCCCCGCCCTCGGCTGGATCCTCGTCACAACTCCCGTCTCGTTCATTCCGGACTTCAAAGACTCGGCCCAATTCTGGTCCAACAGAATCCTCAGCCAGTTCAAGGACTCAAACCCTGACCAGGTGGAGTGGGCGAAACTCTTTGGCAAGATATTTGACGGTCTCAAGGACTACGCAAAGGAGTACCACACCACCGGCCCTACATGGAACCCCAATGGCGGTTCCCTATCTGATGCCTTAAAATCGGTATCAGATGCACCTGCTGCACCTGCACCGGGCCCTACTCCCACGGGCGGCGCTCCACCACCACCGCCTCCTCCTCCTCCTCCAGCCTCCGTGTTTGAGGCAACAGAGGAAGCTCCGACAGGCATGAATGCTGTATTTTCAGAGCTGAATAAAGGGGAAGCGATCACCTCGAGTCTAAAGAAGGTTGATAGATCTCAAATGACACACAAGAACCCAGCTTTGAGAGCTTCTTCGTCAGTCCCGGCCAAGAAGCCTGTGCCCGTCCCACCGAAGAAACCTTCTAGTCTGTCTTCCAAGCCTGCGAGCGAAAAGAAGCCTGCTAAAAAAGAATTGGTTGACTCCAAATGGATGATTTCAAACTTCGACAATGCGTCGGATGTCATTACGATCGATGGTGAGATGCAGCAGAGCGTTTTCATTGGCAACTGTTCAGGATGTGTGGTGCAAATCAAGGGGAAGGTAAACGCCATCACCATCAGTGAGTGCCGTAAAGTCGGTTTGGTGGTTGAGAAAGCTGTCTCGGGCGTGGATGTGATTAAGTCTTCTAGCTTTGAGATACAGGTTGTGGACTCTGTTCCGCTGATTTCCATTGACCAGTCGGAGTCGGGAACTATTTACTTGTCGAAGACCTCGCTCTCAACGGAGATTTTCACCTCCTCGACAACCACTTTGAATATCAATATTCCTGACGAAGACGATATCAAAGAAGTGCCTGTTCCAGAGCAGTTCAAGCACACGATTGAGAACGGTAAAGTGGTGAGCTCTATTGTAGAGCATGCTGGGTAAATAGAGCGTGCGGAATTGCTATTTAGAGTTTTACTTATAGACCCTGCGATGAAAGGTGCCCTCCCTCAATATACAACATCTGTCTTCGCCGCGGAGTTCATTCTGGGACCTCAAGCCCCACTCTTCTTGCTGTCTTTCTAACATTATCGCCCTGCTTCATGTTGATGCCAGGGTTGTATCTTTCCAGAAGCGAGATATACTCACGCTGGCACTGCATGAAGGTGAGAATATCGTTCAGATGGCCCTTCTGGGCCTTGTTCAGCTCGTCAGAGTCCAGGTGCTTCAGATGGCTGTAGTCGATCTGCGGCCGCCGGGCGTCCATCTGTGCCTTGAGCTCCGCAGCGAGCCTGGTCTCCTCCTCGGCCGTCAGCTGCTTCCCAGCCCGGGCGTACTGCAGTCTTTTGTACTGCAGCAGGGCAGCCTGCTTCTTCTGTGCGTCCTTGCTGTGCGCCTCGAACGACTTGGCCGCGCTCTTCTCCAGCTCCTGTACGAGTCGCTTGAACACCGCTTTCCCCGACATGGTGTCTGCTGTCTCTGCACTCGCGGGGCCGGCTATAAAGTGAGCTACAGAGCAAGAGTGTCAACTCTCTTTCTTCTGCCTCCGATCTGCCTGAAGAAAAAAACTGGCTTGGGGGGGGTGTTACTGGCACATACTTTATTCTGACAGAGCCTCTCAATGTTTTTTCCTATATAGTGTGAACTTTTCATGCCCACAGAGAGACGGAAGGAAGTAAAAGGAAAGGGAAAGGGAAAAGGACGCATTGCTGCGAGCTTCTACAGCACAGAGGCAGACAGTTCGTGGAAGACCGCCCCATCCACGCCCCTCGCTCCGCGCACAATGGACCTGGACCTGAGCGATATCCCCGCGGACTGGCTGGAGCTCTCCAAACAGCTCCAGCACGAGCCGACAGACTTTTCGAAGTGGGACGACCTGGTAGGGTTCTTCCAAAAGAGACAGAACAAGCGTGGCGGTCGCCAGGGAGCAAAGGGCCCCACGATCTCGGCCGAGACTTGCCGAAGGCTGACCGAGATAGCGTACGAAAACATCCTCGTTAGCTTCCCCTTCTGTGAGCAGTATTGGTGCAACTACGCAGAGTACCAGTTTGTGCAAGGAAACACGGAGGTGGCAAGAGACATCTACCAGCGTGCATTGGCCTTCATCCCGCGGTCGCTCGTTGTCTGGGACAGCTATCTACGGTTTTCGCTGAAAACTGTGCTCCAGTACGAAAAAATGGCCGCTGTCTTTGAGTCTTGCAGAAAGGAAATGAGTGGTCATTTCTATGCCCATGTCCTCTTTGATCAGTACCTGAGCTATCTTAGGATCCAGGGTAGACAAAAAGAGCACATTTTCCTCCTTCGAAGAATAGTGGAGCTTCCACTCTACCATTACGCCAAGTATTTCAAAGAGTTTTTCGATCTTATAGAAAATGCTGACCTCGAACAAATGAAGTGCCTAGTGACAGAGGAAGACCTGGCAGCCTCATTTAAACTAACGTGGCCACAGCTGATTAGCCACACCAAGGACCCAGTCAGCCCAAACCTCAGAGAGCTCAGGAAGGACCTGCGGAAGCGATATATGGATCTCTATATTACTGTCCAGTATCATGTTTTCCAACTGTGGCAGTTTGAAAAAGAGATCACAAAGCCATACTTTTCGCCCCAAGAGCTCACTCGGCAAGAGCTAAACAATTGGAACCAGTACTTGGAATACGTCGAAACTGCAAACCTCAAGGCGTCCCACAAGGAGAAGGACTCAAACATATCATCTATAAACAAGTGCGTCATTGACACAGTCTACCAACGGTGCTTGATACCTACTGCCTACTACCCTAATTTTTGGATGAAATACTCCAACTACTACCTTAACTTGAATCAAGTCGATCAAGCGAAGAAAATGCTAAACAAAGGCTTGTTTGTTACACCAACGACAAACCTTCGTCTTCGAATGAGGCTCATAGATTTGGAAATACTTTCCAATAACGTGTCTGCAGCCAAGATCATTCTGTCCGAGTTACTCCAACTATTTCCAAATAGTTTGGAGTGTTGGGTCAAGCTTATCCAGGTTGAGCGTCTATCAAAAGGCACACAAGCGCTGAAGCTTGTCGAGCATAAGCTGCACGAAATGCAGGGCACAGAGTTTGAGGGCCAGTTCGACTATTTGTTTGCTGTGATGCTGGACTGTGCTGATATAAGCCCCCAGGCGAAGCTGAAAGTTTTTGAAAAATACGAAAAGAAGACCACCTTGAATTACTGGAAAGCATACTTTGATTTCCACTATCTCTATGAGCAGGACTTCAAGAGCCAGAACAGAGTCAAAAAACTGGCAATCGAAAGACTTGATGACAACTCTCGGGCTCTATTCCTGAAGCGCATTGGAGGGTCCGATGATTACGAGACACTTTTCGAAGACGCTTAATAATTAGTGTCGAATCGCTATATCTTTATATTATAGTAAATATACGTTTATCCAAGTTGTGATAATCCATATCAAAACACTAAAACACCCTATGTATCTGTCGATTTTCCAGGACTTTGCCGGAACAATTATCAAGTAAAACAGAACCATTGCTATCAATGTGGCGCTAGAGAGTCTGAGGTGGTTGTCGACTTCGAAAGAGACGGGTTTCCCTATTTTGGTAATGACAATTAGTGAGTTGAGCCCCATTCCAAGCAAAATATATAACATGGGCGAGCCGAAGCATGCGTTGATACATGCCATCGCTAGTCCCAGAGACGAAAGAGTGGTGTTTGTGATTAAATCTCCAATAGAGTTTCCAATGGTGAGAACGGTGAGTCCTAGGACTGCCTCGCTTATTCGGAAGATGACTCCTATATTTTTTAATAGGGTAACAAGCTCGGATGCAGTGGATGTTATCAAAATCAAAACATTTGCAAACCCGACTGCGGCAGATATCAAGCCAAACACCCTTCTATAAATTGTTGAAAGAAGCAGACAGCAGAACAAATTTGTTACTAGAAGCGGAACTGAAATCAAGAGTAGCTCAACGGAGAACTCCTGCGCGACCACAAAGGGTGTTAAAAACAATTGTACATGGAACAACCTCATGTTAACTTTCGTTTCAGCTCTCTTGTCGTCTTCATTGAGTTCGCTCTTCGGTAGAGTGGGTGTTGGAATTGTCAAGTTAAATATCAGGTTCAAAGGGAAAATTAGCATGTTGAAAATTGATTCAAAAGGCCTTCCTCTTAAGGACAGTCGATTGTAGTCGGGGAACAGTTTGCCGCGTATTGAAATATCGATCCTGCTACTCCCAGTGTTGAGGTATGTCAAAATACTAGAGTTATTAGAGTCAACTGAGGAGTAAGAAGGAGACCGGTGGATCGAATTTGTCACTGATAATCCGTTGGCTGGGTGTTTCAGTAAAGATTTGTCTGATGGATCAGCGTTGTCTAGGCTGTGACTTTGAGTATGCTGCTCCTCTTGAGCTTCCTCAGACACTTCGGGTGTGATGACTATGAGGGCAGGCGGGCTGACGATAGGAGCATGCTCCACATCATGCTGAGCTGCTGTGTTGCGGTTGCGGTAATAGTTTTTCAGATGAATGATATCCCAGGTCTTGAGTGCGAGTCTAAGCGAGTCTGCAAAACTGAGTCGCATACTTCGCCCTGACTCCAAATTCTCTATGTTGTGGTTGAACTGGATATCTCTGAAAGCCAAATCATCGAACTCATTTGAGAGGAACTCGGTGCTTGTCTGTAAAGGCTCTCTGCCTTCATCTATCAGCTTGATTGGCCAGAAAACCTGTATGGAGACATAAAATAAATATAGTAGGCACATGGCGATAGACTCGTAAAGAGTGATTAGACCGTCTCTCAAAAATAACATCGAGATCACGATAAGGGCCCCGAAGAGCGAAATGTCTCTCACAAAAGAGCGGTAATCAACCTCAAAGGGTCGTATGAGCGCCATTGATCCTATCACCACGGTTATAGCAAAGTTAGCAGAGCCCATGAGCTCGCCGATGGCAAGGGATGTCGAATTCGTGTTCATGGCAACCCAGGTGGAAACAATGTCTGGGGAGCCGTTAGCAAAAGCGAGTAGCGTGAGCCCCGATAGCTTCTCTCCCAGCCTCAGAGCATGAGACAGATAGGACAAGTTGGGAGACAGGAAGTTGGATACGAGAAATCCAAGCACAAAGAACAGGACGAGGGCGACCAGGAGGAAGCAGAGCACCATCACAGCGTCGGGCCGCTGCAGGAGCTCCTCTGAGCAGTAGTACCATTGGACGTACTTGAAGCCATGGGGGTCGCAAGTGGCCCGCACATACGTACATACGTTGGCAGTCAGGTTCTGAGGCACCGAGCAGGCTTCTAAGCTCCGGCCACTCTCGGCAGAAGGGAAAAGCATGAGCTTGAAGGGCCGCGCGCAAAGAAGCCGGTCACGGCTATCTGAACAGAAGGGCGGTGTCTAGAAGAAGGGGGGATTGCGGCCGTGCAAGACATAAGCATCGAAGGCAGCACTGGTGTGCTCTGACACAGGCGCTGCTTGTCAGTGTGGGGTCTGGCTCGGTATAGCTGTACTCCAAGGTGATCTAGCAGTGGTCGTAGCATATTCAAAGTTTAAAGAGGTATTGATCTGAAATAATAGGGTGCATACAGACATATACGGTAGGTACACTGACTGTATTACGTAAAACAGGGCCCTTCTAGAAGAAGAGGGAGGGGGCTTAGTTTATTTTACTAGGAGGGGTGCGAGGCGGGGGGGGCTTCCAGAATTTTCAAACAAATGTATTAGATAAGGGCTTCATATATATCCAAACGACGACGTAGTTAATCAGTAATATCCGTGTCCCTGTGTGCCAAGGGAGTGTCTATTGTAGGCAGAGCCCAGCAGCAACAGCATTTCAGTCTATGTAGTTCCAGCCATCGCGGCACACCACGTAGGGCAGGGAGCTGCCAAGCAGACCCTCGAAATTATAGCTTTGGGAAGGGGTATCAGAACGGTGCCTCACAAAGTAATTAGACGACAGGAGCGAGTTTGCCGCGTCAAACGGAAGGCCAAACATGTCGTGGAACTTCTTGATGCAGTACTCGGGCCCCAGCTTCTTGGAGCGCATCTTGGAAAGCTTGTTGGAGATGTACTTCCACTTGTGGTTTTCGGCAAGCGGCAGCAGGCTCTTGATGATGACGACATCCTCTTCGGTGAAGACCGAGATGTCCGTGCCTGGGTCCGCTGAGAGGTACTCGCGCGGGGAGATGTGCGCCTGGTTGTCGACAGAAAGATAAACTTTCTTGTTGTAGGTTGGGCTGTCCAGGCGCTCGGAGAGGCGCCGCTCTTGGGGGTGCATCTGGACGGAGCCCGGTGTCTGCTGCTGCTCGGCGGCAGTCTGCCCCGAGCGTTGCAAGAGAGACGGGGCGAGCGGCTGGTAGTGGAGCGATTTGTGAGACATGAGCGGGGGCAGCGAGGGCGTGAATCCCGAGAGGAAGGGAGACGGCCCAGGGATAGCGGCGGCGGGCTGCCTGCCAAAGTCGACGTGTGGCTGGAGGGCTGGGTAGCTGAGGGAGGGCAGCGGTACGGACGCGGCGTACTCCGACGCAGTGCTGGCCCCGGACGTGCAGACAGAGGCCGACGAGACGGACGACAGCGTCGAGGGGTCGGAGGACATCAGATAAGAGGGCTGCTGCGATACGGAAGATCTTGACATCTGCGCGGCGCTGTCCGTCGAAACCAGCTCGGCCGAAGCATCCTCTCGGTCCTTCGACATGGGTCTCGGGCCGGAATGGGCGGTCAGTGGCTGCGGGTGTTTAGAGGCGGGGCCCCTGCTGGGTGGCCTTGTGGACTCTCCAGGTGCCTGCTGCCTGCTGCTTGCTGGAGGAAGAGCGTAGTGATAGTAAAGTGAGAGAAGATTTTTTTTGCAGGGGAAGAAGATCTTATATATATACTTCCGGAACTCTGCAATATGCTTATCAAATATTTTCAGTTACCCTATGTATAGACGACCGAGATGACTGGGGCTCGCCAGGACAGCAGCTGCTGCGCGGAGGGGCAGAAAGAGGGCGCAGGTGAGTGCTGATGGGTGGTATCTAATGCTCGCCGCGTTCTAAAGTGAGGCTCTCTTGCAGGAACCTGTTCTTGATGGCAGACCATTTCTCCCTGTCGTACTCCCCGACGACGATAGATGGGAGCGAGCTGGTGGAAGACTTGGAGCAGACGCTGTTGGGAGTGACGTTCCGGTTGCTAAATGGCTTCAGCCGTGAGCGCAGCGGCGAATGGAGGCTCGCGCATGAGCGCGACTTGGCCAGTCGCTTGGGTGACAGCTGCGCAGCATCAAGAAGCTCGAAGTTGATGTCCGGCTGCGAGCGCGAGTGCGCCGGGCCTCTTCTGAACTTGACGCTGCGCAGCCGTTTGAGCGGGCTGCTTGAGGCCGAGCACGCCCGCGAGACGTCCTTGACTGAGCGGGTTGGAGACCTGCTGCCCTTTCTAGACAGAGCGATTGATGAGCCGGATTGCGGCGGTGGAAGCTTTTGTGCGAGGCCTAGATCAACGTGAGATCCGCTGTAGAAGGCTGACTCGGTCGAGAGCGCAGAATCCGCAGAGTGCGACGACGGCAAGCTGCACGAGCGGTCCAGCCGAGGACGGATCCCGCATGCAAGATCGCTGCCAAAAAGAGCAGCGTGTGCCGTCCCTATGCGCTCCCTGTTTTTCAGCCAGGCTGCGGCATTCCTCTGCCAAGAGTCCAGCGAAATATGGTTCATGCGCTCGTGGCGCGGTGCGGCAGGCCACTGTTCAGGCTCGTGTGCTGGAATCTCCCCCAAATGGTAGAGCACATCTTCGTCGCTAGGGTATGGCTGCAGCATGCTTGTCTCCTCCTCTGTGATGGGCTCCGGGAGCCTCAGTGACTCTTGGAGAGACTGCAATGAGCGAATTCCCCTGTGGAGGGCGTGGCCTCCACTTGGAGCAGACAGTGCCTCCACTGCCATCTCGTTCTTTTGGAAATATAGCACTTCAATTTCCTCTTTTTCTGCAAGCGAGGGGACAAGCGTCTGCGACGAATGTTTGATGCGTATCTCTGACGTTTTGGTCGACCCCGTGAGCATCCCTGATTCGTTATCCTGGGGCACAGCGGGCATCACGTCATCGCTCTCCATGGTTTCGCGTGTGTGATGCTTCCAGCTAGTGTCAGCCTGTGACTGCACAAAGCATGACACCATGAACAGGCTAATAAGTGATGCTCGCAGATGCGTGACAATTGATCGGGTCTCGATGTGCACCGTGTACATAAGGTTGTCGATCCAGTAGACTGCAGAGGCAATTGAGGCGACACGCAGCAGCCACTGAAGCCTGTTCACTATGCTGCTGGATGTCTTTCGAGCGCGGGACAAGCGAATATGGCTGGCGACGGCCACGATCCCAGCGATACTCTCGGTGACTGTGAGAATTATGAGAGCCACGTTGGGCTCTGAGGATTTGATGAGAACTGCGAGTGACAGGGAGGCCGTGGCAAAGAGCAGCAAGGGCGAGACCGTCCAGCAGGCTCTCCACCCCCATGTCATCGTGTCCATGCTGATGCGACAGGTCGCAAGTGAGGGCAGGAGTGACTAGTTGATGAGGCCTCTCTGTGTGCAACGCCTGCTCATGGGTGGGGCCTGGGAAGCCGTGTGCGATGTGGAAGGGCGGTTTTCTCTTGCTGGCAAACCGGTGCGCGCGCTGTATCCAGAGCAGCGTCAGCCTTGCAAGCTCGTTAACTGGCAGAGCGCTAGCTAGCTAGCCAACCAGCTGGCCCTGTTCGCTTGCTAGTGGCTGCACTTCTCCCCTGGTGCGTTGAAAGGATATTCAGATTTAAATGTTTATGTCCTTCCCGATTTGGAATCGGCATTTGGTGCACAAGCTGCGGAAAAAAATTAACAATGCTATGATTCCAAAAGCAGGCAAGCCAAGCAAGGGCAGGCCCGCTTTTTTTCACTCTGCTTAGAACTCACCTGCAAATCCCCAACCTGGCCCAGATCGCCCGGACAGTGTACCACCTCCGGTGCGTGTGCTTGCTGGCGATGCTTACGTTACCAGCACGTCTGGCGTTCTGCTGCATTCAGCGGATATGGGCAGCGGGGGCAAAGAGGGTGCGGTGGTGCAGCAGCAGCCCAAGTAGCAAATCATGAAAAACTGAGTAGCCCTTTTTGGCTGTAGAGAGTTTTTGGTAGTCACGTGACATTTTACATAATATGTAGCACGTGATCTAGTTTTTTGTTAATTTATAAAATGCTTACGTAAATTTTCCTGATTTGGGCTGGTGGAGAAGAGGACGGGAGAAAAAAAAACTTTATATCTTTGATGGGAAGGGAAGGGGGAAGGAGGCAATAAGGAGAGTAAGTTGAAAGGGAGAAGAAGAAGGGAGTTAAACGAGAGCGAAGAGGGGAGCTTCACGCGCAAAGGGCCACGCGAGTTTGTTGTTTCTGGAGCGGGTGCGAGAGTTCGGTCTGGTTGAACAGAAGAGGACCCCTTCCCTGTTAGTCTGTTGCTTTTTTTTTTTTGGTTGGTTGAAAGGGCGGGCGTGAACGTTCTCATCCTGGAAGGAAAGCGTTTCCTCTGTCTTTTGCTATATGAGCTCTACTGGTCACCACTTTGCGGGCAGGAAGCGGCCCGTGGCAGCGGGCCCCGAGCCGTCGGTGCTCCGCAAGTTTGCGTACGACCTTGTGCTGTGGGCGTTCACGGTGGTGTTTGACTGCTTTTTCAGGGAGATTCGTTCCCGCGGGGCTTTCAGAATCCCAAAGAGCGGGCCCCTCATCTTCGTGGCCGCACCACATGCAAACCAGTTTGTCGACCCGATAGTCCTGATGGGCCAGGTCAAGAAGGAGATGTCCCGGAGAATATCCTTCCTCATTGCAGAAAAGTCGCATAACCGCAGATTCATAGGCCTGGTGTCCCGCTCCCAAATGTCCATCCCGTGCAGAAGAGCACAGGACTGTCTCAAGGCGGCCGAGGGCACAGTCCGGCTGGATCCCGAGAATGAGCTGCGTGTCTTGGGTACAGGGACCCGGTTTCTAGCGCAATGCGAGCCAAAGGGCCTGTTCGCCCTCCCTCGGTCCCTGGGCACTGCAGAGATCGCCGAGGTCGTTTCCGACACTGAGCTGTATCTGAGAAAACCTTTGAAACTGCGCTCCCCGCAGGTTGCAGAAGAGGCCCAGGCTCTACTGGCTAAGGGCACAGCATTCAAAACAGCAGCCCATGTGAACCAGTCAGAGGTATACGCAAAAGTCATCGAGCATCTTTCGAACGGACACTGTATCGGAATGTTCTCGGAAGGTGGCTCCCACGATAGACCTGATCTGCTGCCTCTAAAGGCAGGTGTAGCGATCATGGCACTGGCTACAATGGAGGCAAACCCAAATTGCAACCTTAAGATCGTTCCGTGCGGAATGAACTACTTCCATCCTCACAAATTTCGCTCGCGGGCTGTCGTTGAGTTTGGCCTGCCAATAGAGGTTCCTAAAGAGCTTACCGAGAAATACTCTGATCCTGCCACATCCAAGGATGCAATCAAGGAACTTTTGGATATTATTACAGGAGGACTAAAATCTGTTACGGTGACATGCCCTGATTACGAGAGTCTTGTTTGTGTGCAGGTTGCGCGTCGTCTCTATTCCAACAACATCTCCAGCAGACTCTCTTTGGCCTCTATTATAGAGATGAACCGCCGTCTGTTAGAAGGATACCTGCATTATAAAGATGAACCGCGTTTTATGGAGTTGAAAAAGAACATTTTGAAATACAATGACGCCCTACATCTTTTCAACATTCCAGACCACCTTGTGGAACAAAGTCAAGGTGAAGGAATGCCTACCATATTGATTCGTTTCTTTACAACTTTAGGAAAGCTGATTGCGATTGGAACATTGGCTCTACCCGGGGCTATTCTATTCTCACCTGTGTTCATAGCCACTAAGAAATTTAGCGAAAAGAAAAGAAGAGAAGCGCTGGCAGCTTCTACTGTTAAGATTCAAGCTCGAGACGTGATCGCGACTTGGAAGATTCTTGTTAGCATTGGGTTTGCTCCATTACTATACACTTTCTATTCGCTGCTTGGTAGTTGGCTGATCAGGAAATACTGGGGGGTATCGAATATGTCAACTATTCGGCTCTTCTTCTTATTCTACATTCTTTCAGCCACTATTACCTATTCAGCACTGGTTTTCGGTGACATTGGAATGGATTTGTTTAAATCGATTCGTCCCTTATGGTTGGCTCTAGTCAACAAGCAGGGCCTAACGGAGTTGCGTGAAACACGCGAGAAACTATCACTGGAAATCACCCAGGTGATAAACGACTTGGGTCCTCAGTTGTTCCCAGATTTCGATCTTTTCGACTACGAGAAGAAGTTGAAGTTGAAGAAGTTGAGAAGAGAAGAAAGAAAGAAATTACAAAAGCAGCGCGAGCAGTCCACGCTAATGGATTCTGAGGATGAGTATGAGGAGTCTAGAACTCAAGAGTTGAGACAGCGTCGTGCTGCGCGCAAGCAAGAGAAGCGAGAGATGGAGGAGCTAGCGACGAGTGGTGCTGCAGAGTCGGGTGTTCTATCAGACGTGAAAATGAAATTGACGTCCTCGGTTCCTATAATAGCAAATGACGGAGACTTCACTTCATCAGCTGGATTGTCTTCAAGCGATGCCGATTTCTTGTCCACTTCTTCTGAGTCAGAGCATGACTTGCGTGACGACGCAGCAACAAAGAGCAAGATTGGTCTTATTCGCGACCAGATAATCAAAGAGAACAGAGAAAGAGACGCGGAGCAATGACGAAGATACTTGAGGTTTACCGTTTTATAACCGTATTAAAAACTTACAATTTCAGTTCAATAATAATAGGGTCCGAAAGATCCTGTCTTAGATATTTGTTGTGTTGAGCGCTCTAAATCATGATGTAGGAAGGGGCTTAAAATGAGCTCCAATCCCAATCCGCTGGCACGGTTATCAGCTGGTTCCCGGTGATGGTATCACCCCTAGCGTGCCTGTTGCCGTTTTTCAAATGGACATCATTCCTATCCAGGTCAATAGCTCCTTCAGAGTGGGTCTTGACGTACTCCTCGTACTTGCGGAAGCAGTTGACGCATACTTTACATAGAAATTTCTTCTTTCTAGAGCTCTCGCTGTCGCCTTGATCTAAAGAGCTGCCGTCTGTTGACGAGTCGGCACTTCCAAACATGGCGAAGTTGGCGTCCTCGTCCAAGTAGATGTAGTAGATCAAGCAGTCGCCGCAAAACAGTTCTCCACAGTATCTGCAATGGTGTTTGTGTCTTGCCTGCGACGTATAGCTGAAAATCTTCCCACATCCCGAGCAATTAAAGCGATCACTGTTGGGCTTCCAGTGCTTCCTCGTGGGTCCCTCTTGATTATGGGTCGAGAAGGTTTTATGTCCTGGTGTATTCCCGATGAGGAAGTTCCAGTAGTCTATTATGGATAGGTAAGATTTGAATGAGGAGGCAGAGAGGGAAGTCTTCAGGGATGGACGTTCAGGGTCCTTGTGGACATCTATCGAGTCCGCAGTCACCGCCACTGGGCTTGTGTAGCCAAAGAGTGCTCCAGCCGACCGCAGGACTGCTGGCGTATAGAGAGGTCTGCGCTGGTCCTTGATCTGCTTGACGAATACATTTGAAGGGTCTCTGAAGGGAGAAGTGGTCCGTGGAGGCGGTGCTGCTGCAGGTCTCACACTGGATTCCATGGGTTGAGGCTCATTTCGGAAGTCATCGATGTAGTGGGATATTGAGTTTCGCGGGATATCTGTGGTCTGCGCCTTGGTGTCAATATAGGAAGGCTGATTAGTTGGTTTGGGGGCCGCAGCTGCAGCTTCAACACGCAACGCCTGGCGCTGTGGATTGCCAGCGACTGCTCCACTGTTACTCTGTGGGGGCAGCGACTCCACCTTCACCGGCGTGGGCATGATGGAAACTGGCAAAGCCGGGGCTGGCTCATGGAATGGCAGCTCTTTTTCGGCAGAGCTGTCCTGTCTGCTGGCGAGGCTGAAGCGTTCGATTTTCAGGTCTGCTGCCTCGACAGAGCGCTTCTGGTGCTGATCGTTTGCGGAGAACTTTTCATCGAGAATCTCGCTTTCGGGCTCTGCCGAGACAGGGCCATCCAGCGGCGTCGCGGATATGCCTGACGCGGCCAGCCTGCTGTAGGTGAGGTTTCGCGAGCTGCTGAGGCCCTCGACGCCGTAGAGCGCGGCGGTGTAGTTGCCGCTGTCCATGGGCTTGAGGTTGAGGCTCTCCGTCGTTCTTACGGACGCCATGGCGGAGAACGCGTGCGCGGGGGCTGTTTGGGCAAGGGCAAAGCCAGAGCCAGAGGCAAAGCAGGGGAGGCGGCGGGGACGGCGGCGAGGGAGATCAAGGGGAGGTCGAGATCGGTTTCAGCCTCCTGCTGGGGTTCTGGCGAGGGACGCGGCGGCGCTGTGCTGCCGCGGGAGCCGGGTCTGCGAGCAGGCCTCCTTGTGGGCGGAACAGAAAACGGTTATTGCGGTTCGCAGCGAGGGCGTCGTCTTTGTGTGCGGGGGGGCGGAACAGCGGGGGGGAGGCGGGGCCGGGCGGCCTGGGAAGAGCGGACGGGTCGTCGCGGGCGCGCTCGGCAGCAGACGCGCTTCACACAGCAGGGGGACGGAGGAGCGTGCGGGCCTTCCTGTGCCAAGAAGAACAACAGGCTTTTGCTACCAGGCGAGGGCTCCACCCGTTCGTTTTTCTTGCTGTTAGTTCCCTGAACAAAATCTATCTACTGCAGTGTGCTATTTCTCTCAGAATAAAACCGTTGCTGAACAGTGTATTGGCTCTGCAGGGCGTGCATGACCCAAAATGGCCTCGCCCCGCCTCGCCGCCCTATCCTAAAAGGGCAAACCCCGCCTCCTCAAGCATCCGTGCACCACACCACAAGCGAGGTGATGTTTGTGGTGCACGGATGCGTCTGGTTTGTCTGGATTTTTTTTTTTTCCAGGCCCCCCGCGCGCACCTGTCTGTCTGTCTATGCTGTCCTGACGCGGGCTGGTTACGCTATAGAGGGAGCGAAAAAGAGTACACGTTTTTAGAGAGAGAGAGAGAGAAAGGGAGAGCCACGACGCTGGTGGAGCTCGAGCGGCCGGCATCAACGAATTGCGTGCGGGTTGGATGGCTGTACGCTGAAGAACGAGCACACAAGGCCAAAGGCGCACAATGAGCATACAAGTCGACAGCAAGGGCTACATCGTCGTGGACAGGTCCCTGCTCGGGATCTCCAAGGTGTTCCTGCTGGCACTGGTGTTTCTGTCCGTGTCGTTCGCAGCGATCTCCTCGCGGCTCTTCGCGGTCATCCGCTTCGAGTCCATCATCCATGAGTTCGACCCCTGGTTCAACTTCAGAGCCACCAAGCACCTCGTCAACACGTCCTTCTATGAGTTCCTCAACTGGTTCGACGACAAGACCTGGTACCCGCTCGGCAGAGTCACCGGCGGAACGCTCTACCCGGGCCTCATGGTCACCTCCTCCGTGATATACACCCTGCTGAAGATGGTCGGGCTGCCCGTGGACATAAGAAACATCTGTGTCCTGCTGGCGCCCGCTTTCAGCTCCCTGACTGCGTTCGCCATGTACCTCCTCACTCTCGAGATCACCTCGTCCTCCACCACCCTCAAGCACAAAAAGGCCGGCGCGCTGCTGAGTGCCGCCTTCATGGGCATTGCGCCCGGCTACATCTCGCGGTCTGTCGCGGGGTCCTACGACAACGAGGCAATTGCAATCACCCTGCTGATGGTGACGTTCTACTTTTGGGTCAAGTCAATCAACCTCGGGTCCGTTTTCTACGGATGTCTCTCGGCTGTCTGCTACTTTTACATGGTCAGCGCCTGGGGAGGCTACGTCTTCATCACCAACATCATTCCTTTGCATGTGTTTGTCCTGCTTCTCATGGGCAGATTTGATTACAAAATATACACCTCCTACTGCACTTGGTACGCCCTGGGTACCCTGATGTCCATGCAGATCCCGTTCGTGGGCTTCTTGCCAATTCGTTCTAATGACCACATGGCAGCTTTTGGTGTGTTTGGCCTGCTGCAGTTGGTCCTGCTAGCAAGCTATTTCAAGGACACTCTCACACCTCAAAGATATTTCAAACTGATGGTTGCGTTCGGTCTACTCGTCGGTGTTGTAGGAGTTGGAGGCTTAGTGTTGGCAACCAAACTGGGATACATCGCGCCATGGACAGGCAGATTCTACTCTCTGTGGGATACCAACTATGCCAAGATTCACATCCCTATTATTGCCTCCGTCTCTGAGCACCAGCCTACCCCGTGGTCCTCGTTCTACTTTGACCTCAACTTTTTGATCTGGCTATTCCCCGTGGGCGTCTACTTGTGCTTCCAGGAGCTTTCCAATGGTGCTGTGTTTGTGGTCCTGTACTCAGTGTTGGGCTCGTATTTTGCTGGAGTCATGGTGCGGTTGATGTTGACACTAACTCCTATAGTTTGTGTGTGCGGGGGTATTACTCTCGGAAGACTGTTTGATGTTTACCTTGACTTCAAGGATGTGCTATCGAAATGGTCTGAGTCGGCTTCTAAGAAGCTTGACAGAGACTCGCTCTTCACATTATTGTCTAAGTTCTCCGTGCTATCGACCTTTACATTCTATCTGTTTTTCTTTGTGAAGCACTGCACATGGGCAACATCGACTGCTTACTCTTCTCCTTCGGTGGTACTAGCTTCCAGGAACCCAGATGGGTCTCAGCTTCTAATTGATGACTATAGAGAAGCGTACTACTGGCTCCGCATGAACACGGCAGAGGATGCCAAAGTGATGGCATGGTGGGATTATGGCTATCAAATTGGAGGTATGGCGGACCGCACAACATTCGTGGATAACAACACCTGGAACAACACGCACATTGCTACTGTTGGCAAGGCGATGTCTGTGTCCGAGCCTAAGTCTGAGATAATCATGAGACAGCTGGGTGTAGACTACGTGCTCGTCATCTTTGGTGGGCTCATTGGGTATTCCGGGGACGATATCAACAAGTTCTTGTGGATGGTGAGAATTTCCGAGGGTATTTGGCCGGATGAGGTTAGCGAGCGTTCCTACTTCACTGAGAGAGGTGAATTTAGAGTGGACGATCTCGCGACCGACGCCATGAAGAACTCGCTGATGTACAAGATGGCGTTCTACCGTTTCGGAGACGTGTATGGCTCTCGCGATGCTGTGGACAGGGTGAGAGGACAGCGGCTGAGTGCCGGTTACGCATCTTCAATTACATTGGATACTCTGGAGGAGGTGTTCACGTCAGAGAACTGGATTGTGAGAATATACAGGCTGAAAGACAAGGACAACTTTGGCCGGGACCTGATGGAGATTGGCAAGAACGAGCGGAAGATGCTCACGTCCCGCAGTAAGCGTATGCTATCGAAAAAGAAGCCGTCGTTGGACCTTCGAGTATAGACAGATTGCACGTATAACGATCACGAGTTTCTCCACCGTTGCCATTTTCTGTAGAGTAGTTGGTTGAGGGTGTGTCCCTCCTCTCTGCCTGCGCGCTTTTCATAGGCGTAGTAGGACGCGACTCCGACGGCGATAGCGAAGGCAGGGTCGGCCCATCTGATTAGGTTGGACTGTTAGTTAGTATTAAAGAGCTTGAGTGCAGTGAGACGGTGGGGGGGAAGGGGGAGGGGAAGAGGGAGGAGTGGGGTGCTGTGCTTACTTGGAGATGAGGTAAGGGTAGTGCCTGACGGCCTGGACTGCTGCTGACGTCATTGCTGTGGCGACAAGACGATGGACGTCTCTTCTGCGCAGTGTGTGGTGCTGTTAGAGAATTTTGTTCAGTTTTTATATACAGCAAATTATTAAAGTAGTGAGAGACCAGAAAGAGCCCGGCAAAGAGAGGCAGAGGCAGAGGCAGAGAAACAGACAGCTGACTGAAGCAAGGAGGAGACGCCCGCGGCGTTTGACGGACGTTTGACGGACGTTGGTATCATCCTGCTGAACGCGACCTGTGCAAGAGCTTAGGTAACAGGATGGCGGGCATTGGTCTGCTTGGCCTCACTGAGGACGTGCTGTGCTTCCACCTGATAAGGTTCTTATCTGACAAGGACATCATCGCTCTCTTTCTGACGTGCAAGAGCCTGTACATGATGCTGAACCAGGCCGTCGTCTGGCATGAGCTGTTTCGCAAGTCGTTCCTCTCAGACAACATCCCGTTCGAATTGTTCTACAAGTGGCCGCAGCTGTACAAGCTGCGGCGCAACTGTAAGGTGCTCACGTTCGGCAGCAACCAGTACAGCAGGCTCGGGCGGAATGCGCTGGAGACTGGGTCGCACGTGCAGTTCGTGAACTACGGCCGCAGCAGACGGCTTGTGCGACCTGTCGAGCTTGAATTCCCGGGAGAAACGGTGTTTGATCTTGCAGCGGGCGGCTACTGCTTCTGCGTGCTCACATCCAGCGGGAAGCTGCTCTATACCGGACGCAACTGGCAGGGAATGTCCGGATTGAGCAAACCTGGGCCGGCCGCGCGCGACTACAGCTTTGGCCGGCGGCCCCTGGTGACTGACGGGAACGTGATACAGTGTGTCACGCAGGTGGATACTGGTGGTGAGCGGAAGTTCATGCAGGTTGCGTGCGGGCGCTCGCATTTTATTGCCCTGGACGAGGAGGGGCAGGTGTGGACTTGGGATACCCTGGGGCAGCACGAGGTGGGCATCCGGCTCGAGCTCGTGGACTCGCAGGGGCGTCCGGTGGTTGGCGGCGAGAGGTACATCTACAAAGTGCGTGCCGGCTGGGGAATAAGCAGTTGCCAGATAACGGGTCTGGGGATAGTTATTTGGGACCGGCGCGATAGGCTCGTTAGAGAGAGCGGGAAGCACGGGCCTGCCCGCACCCAGGTCAGCTTTATTGAGCACACGGTGGCCGACATCGTGGACTACATTATCCTCAACAACTACATCGTGTATCTGACGAAGAACGGGGCTGCTCACCGTATAGATCTAGGCGGCACCAGCTGGCAGGAGCGCGGGGTCGTTGGCCCAGGCTATGTCCTCAAGAAGTTCCACCGGTACATCGAGAGCCACGGAATGCAGGCGTTGCAGAGGCCGAAGTTCATTCGTCTCAGTGGGTCGTTCAATAGATACTCTGTGATCTCGAACGACGACCAGGTGCTGATTGGGGACCGAGATTCTGACGAGCCGCGGGTCTACGGCGAGATCCAGCACAACGGGGTCATTTCTGTTGTCGTTGGCGATCACCACTTCCTGGCGCTGACGCGGAGCGGCGAGATGTACTCCTGGGGCCGCGAGTCGTACAAGAATGGCTGTCTGGGGCTCGGGTCTTTGGACCGGGTGCTTTCTAGCGGTGTTGCGCGCGATGACGGCATCGACCTTGTCGCCGACCGCCCTACCAAGATCGACCTCCAGGGCCAGGTGCTAGCGATTGCTGCCGGCGGCTGGCACTCGGGGGCGCTCGTCCACTTTGAGTAGGCGGACCGCTGGCAGTGCGTGACTCTCTGAGTGTGTGGTGGTTATCGGCTCTGGTGAGGCACTGCTGCAGGACGAATAGAGAGGACGGTAATTGTGCTGAGGTAATAAGAATGAGAGAGTGAGTGAAAAAAAAAGCATTTCAGAGATATTTTCAGTAAAGAGAGAGATAAGCAGCGGGAGGAACACACGGACCGGCTCTGTAAGCTGCGCTGCTGTCAGGGGGACGGACGCGCTGAGATGAGTGACTACGCGTCGATCAAGCCGCACTACGCCAGGACGCGACGAGGCCGGCGGTCAGGCGTGGCGGCGGGGGCGGCGGAGAAGCTGCAGGTGCCGCCCGCTGAAAGCATTTCGGATGAGCTGACGATTGGCTCGCGCAGCAAGAAGGGCGGCACGGAGGAGCGCGTGAGCGTCGTGAGCTCTCCGCTGATGGACCAGCTCGACGACGGCGAACCGTTCGACGAGAAGAAGTGGAACCGGCTGATTGGGTTCATGTCGATCCGGGTCGGGTCGCCGCTGCTGCTCATTGGGCACTGCGTCCTTATCATGTGGTCGCTGTACTACAACTACGGGTACAAACTGGAGGGCGATCTGCTGCGCTACGCGCCGCTGCTTGTGTTCCCGCTGTGTTTCAACCTGGCGTGTGTCCACCTCTTCAACAAGTGGTACTTTGCCGAGACCTACTTCAAGCCTGTAGCGAGGGAGCCAGCTAACAGGTGATACGGCGCACGGCCGGGTAACTCCCCGACAGCTTGTAAGGTATCCAGACGTTTCCTTTTGACTCCTTTTTCGACAGGGTGCGCATGACGTCATCGTCATATTGTGTTTGTGGACCCGCATTTAGCAAAAGCCCCTTTTAGGTGCAAGGATGGGTGTATTAATATCATAAGTGCCAGCATCAGCGCAGCCATATATAACAGGAGGGAAATTCCTTTGTGTATTAAAATCGACAGCCATGAGGTGATGAAGCTCTGGCTTTGGATCTGGTATCTGAGAGGTGTATATATTCGTGTTGCCGAGCACTCTCTTGCCTCAGTTGTTTCTGCACTAACAACTACTACTAAAGTGAGATGTCAGCGTTTCCTGGAGAAAGCGACGCGAAGCTGGCCGCTGCTCCAAACAACGCCGAGACAGCGAGCCCTGTGGGCACCCCTGCCCAGAACCCGGCTTTCCAGTCGTTTCTGAACAGTGACAACATCGACAGCCTCACGCCCGTGGCGCGGAAGAAACGCGTCTCGTCGCTGTCGCTGTCGGACCAGTGGGCCGGTTCGCTGCACAGCTCGTCGCTTCTGCCGCTGACGAAGCTGACCGCCGGCGAGAGCTCCACCACCAGCCTGAAGCGTTCCGGGTCGCGTCTCAATAGCCTCGGGAAGAGTCACTCGCGGCTGTCGATGGCGTCGCTCAACTCGGAGGGCGTGCCGATCCGGTATAAGACAAGCATCATCGACCACGTCAGGGTGGCGTCGTATGCCTTTGCATTTGATATAGACGGTGTTCTGGTGAAGGGGCCCGAGACCATTCCGTATGCGCGGGAGGCCGTGAAGATGCTCAATGGCAACAACAAGTACAACATCAAGGTTCCGTACATTTTTGTGACGAACGGAGGCGGCCGGCCCGAGAGCGAGCGGGCCAAGGAGCTCAGCGAGAGGCTTGGCACAGAGATCACCGAAGAGCAAGTGATCCAGGGCCACACGCCGATGAAGGACCTCGTTGCTGTCTACAACAATGTGCTTGTTGTAGGCGGTGTGGGGGACAAGTGTCGCCAAATTGCCGAAGGGTACGGGTTCAAGAACGTGTACATTCCGCTGGACATTATGTACTGGAATCCGAGTGTAACGCCGTACTATAACCTGACGGAGGAGGACAAGGCTGTGTGCAAGAAGGATGTGGACTTTTCGAAGCTCAAGATTGATGCGATTCTTGTGTTTGCTGACTCTCGGAACTGGGCTGCGGACCAGCAGATTATTCTTGAGCTGTTGATGTCTAAGGGTGGCTACATGGGCACTGTTAGCGAGACGTTTGAGGAGGGGCCTCCAATTTACTTTGCGCACTCTGACTTCATCTGGGCGACCAACTACAAGCTGTCGAGATACGGCATGGGTGCGCTGCAGGTGTCGCTGGCTGCGCTTTTCCGGGAGAGCACTGGAAAGGAGCTGAAGGTGACGAGATTTGGCAAGCCGCAGCGGGGCACGTTCAAGTATGCGGAGAAGGTGTTGAAGAGCTGGCGTCAGGATGTGCTGGAGGAGCATGTTGAGGAGATCACGTCTGCGGTTGACTCTGAGGAGCAGTCTGAGATTGAGGAGGACGAGCAGCTGCTGACGTTTGGTGCGAAGAAGAGTTTGCCGAAGAAGGAGCCCGAGCGGGCGCGGGGTGTGTTTAGCGAGAGCGATTCTGAGGACGAGGACGAGGACGAGGACGACGAGGAAGGGCTGACGTTGCAGAAGCTGTCGAAGCTGACGCTGGATCTGCCGCCTGCGTCGACTGTGTACTTTGTTGGGGACACGCCTGAGTCTGACATTCGGTTTGCGAACTCGCACGACGAGTCGTGGTACTCGATTCTTGTGAAGACGGGGGTGTACCAGGAGGGGTCTGTTCCGAAGTACCAGCCGAAGTACATTTGCGACAATGTGCTGGAGGCTGTGAAGTTTGCGATTGAGCGGGAGCACAAGCTGGAGCTTGACGAGTGGAACGCGAGCGCGCAGGATGCGCCGCAGCAGGAGCTTGTGCAGCCGACGGTGGATGCTGTGTTGAGCAAGACCGAGGTTGTGACTGCGGCGCCTAAGGAGTGAGTTTATACAGGTGCATAAAGAGTTGCGATATAGCGGGCAGTGGTAGTGGTAGTGGTTGTAGCAACAAGCAACAAGCAACAAGCGAGAAGGGAGAAGCGGTTTCTTTCTTGGCGCACTCTGTGCTTCTCGCTCCGCTCCTCTCCGCGGCTGGTTAAAATGGCACCTCTGCGAGCCACGGGGAGCGATGCTCTCGTGGCCCAGTCGGTTAAGGCGTCAGTCTCATAATCTGAAGATCGCGTGTTCGATTCTCGCCGAGAGCAGTTGTGCTTGAACTCTTTCTTTTTTCATGTTTTTTCTTTTTTTTAAATATTTTTTTTGGGGGTCGGTGTGTTTTTTTTTCTATTTATCCGTAGTGAGAAAACAGAGTGCGTTTGTTTCTCTCTCTCTCACTTTTTCTTCCACGCCCCGCAACTGCTCTGCTGTGCTGGGTGGCCTTTTAAGACGCAGCGCAGCACCGCAGGGAGGCAGTAAGGAAGCGGCCGGGCCGCGCTGCGCTGGGCTGGGCCGGCGCGGGCGCTCATTGCCCGGAAAGCCTCGTCGACTCCCCCCCCCCGACGTTGCTTGCTCCGCCGCCTCCCTCTGCCCTCCCCCTTGCAGCCGCAACACCAAGTCCCAAGGCCTAAAAGACCCACCCCGATTGTCCCGCACGAAAGATCGGCGATGCCCTGCCGCTGATTCACGCAGCCTGCCGCAGCACAATTCTTCGCGGGGGGGGGGGGGGGGGGGGGGGGGGGGGGGGGGGGGGGGGGGGGGGGGGGG
>JAKTPG010000017.1:0-78965 GCA_030557505.1 Ogataea maris
CCCCCCCCCCCCAAGCAGTTTGTGTCATCAAAAGATCGGCCTCCAGGAGTGGCGAGACCGATGCAGTCTTGGCGCATAACACTCACTATGCAATACAGCGCAGACGGCTGCGGGAGCTGAAAAGTAAGGGTCTTTTTTTCTTGCGAGAGACTTTCTTGAATTTTTCAAGCCCTGGGGCAGAGCCCCTTGCACAACTTGGCGGAGATACGAAGGAAGGCAGCAGGCCAGCATTGTTGTTGTTGCAGGTAATGAGCGCACAAGTGGCAGCCGAGAAGCGCGATGTGCGGGCGGATGTGTGGCGCGAGCTGCTGAAAGTCGCGAGGCCAGACCCCAAGTTCCACTTCAACTTTGCCGAGTTTATCGCTGACTTTGAAGGTTCCAGCCAGGCTGTGTCTCTTTTCAAGGAGCACGCATGGTACAGAGATTCCAGCGTGCTGTTCATCACGCCGGACAACTGTTTGCAGGAGCTGCGCTATGAAGCTCTGAAGGACGGCAAGAAGATTCTGATCACGACGTACGGCATCCACCGCGGGTTCTGGGTTCTCGATCCGACCGAGATCGCGCCAGCGCGGTACGAGTTTGCCTCGACGCTGGAGGGAATGGAGAAGGTTGGCTGCCCGGTGACGCTCGCGGCCATCCGCGACGGCGGGCTCAAGCCCGACGTGATGGTCACGGGGACGGGCGCGATCAACCGCAAGGGCATTCGGTTTGGCAAGGGGCACGGGTTCTTTGACTGCGAGTGGGCGATGCTCTACACGATCGGGGCGATCAGCAAGGACACCGGTGCTGTCGCGTTTGTGCACGACTGCCAGCTGCTGGACCAGGAGCTGCACCCGGAGGTGTTTGACACTGTGTGCGATCTGATAGTGACGAACTCGCAGGTGATTGAGCTGCGCGGCGTGCACAAGCCGACGGCCGGCATTCTGTGGGACCTGCTTGACCCGCAGATGCTGGCCACCATTCCGCCTCTGAGGGAGCTGAAGGAGATGGAGACAGTGGCCCGCGCGTAGCGAGCAGGCATGGCGCGGAGGGGGAGCATGTGTGTGCAAGACGTGCTGTTCTCCCCCTATATAAAGGCGATCCCTCCTTGCTTCCCTCTAAGTGGGTGGGGAGGGTTTTTTTTTTATCTTGTTATACTTCTCCCTCTTCTTGTCTTGTTCCCTCCCTCCCCTGCCATCAGAGCGGGCAAGGACGAACGAGCCAGCTCGGCAGACGACATGGAGCAGCCAAGCAACAGCGTTCTCGACCTGGCACTAGTAAGACTACCTGCTCACAGAGCACGAGGCCGAGGACCGGCACCGACAGGCAAAACTAACCGGGCTTTCGCAAAGGCTGTAGCGGTAGCGAGAGAGTTCAGGAGGCAGCGGGACGGCGCCTCTCTCAAAGGTAAGCAGCAGCAACCGACGAACAAGCCTCGTCTCTCTCTCCCTCTGGCAAACACCCTACTGACCATACGCTGAACAGAGTTCACCTCCCACCTGGCAGGCGGCCTCAGCTCGCAGCAGCCCAAGCTGGTGGATAAAAGGGCACCTGCCAAGCCGAAAGTGCTGTTCGAACTGAGACACCGCCAGCTGCTCGCGAGACTGGGCGTCGACAGAGACGGCAGCTTCCAGACACCAACAGAGACACCCGAGCCGCTCACGGCCGGCGACCTCCGCAGTCTTGCCGGTATTCTGGCGTACCTGATCCGCCTGAATACCAGCTCGGTGAAAAGGCTCCAGAAGCACCTGCTGAAAAGGCTCCAAAGGACCAAAGTCAGGTGGGAGCACAATCCCGGCCGCACAACCTTGTTTGCAAGTCTTCGGAACTTGTTTGTGCAGACGCTCCACTGCACGGGAGACAACCTGCACTGGAACTTCACGGTTTCCATAAACACGTACTACCAGGTGCTCAAGTCGTACGGGGACGGAGACACTGTTTTTGCGCGCATCTTCGATGCCATGGAGTTTATTCAAACGCTGATTTTTGCCCAAACCCGTGGCACCCTGGAGCTCAAATCCGGCAGGTACGTCGAGATCGTAAAGCAATACCGGTCCAAGTATAAAGTGTGCAACTACGTGTCGGACGCCCTGGTACACCCGCCAAAAAAGGTCCAGCTGCTGCTGTACTACCTTTTGCGGCTGGTGGTCACCTTGCTGAAGTTACCAGACGCAGAGACCACCTCCAGGTTCAAAGCGAAGTTCGACAATCGGAAAACACAGCTCTATGCGTTTCTGATTCTGAACGATAACGCTGAGTTTGTGAAACTATTGAAGCGTATAACAATATAATTGTAATTAAAAAGGGGGAGAGGGGGAGGCAAGAAACGATGGGGCATTACATAAATGGAACAGAGTTCACTCTTGTTCCTCTGCATCTCTGAGAGGGGCGAAGTAAGGATGCGTCATGCACTGCTTCGCTGTCAATCGCTCTTGATGATCATATCTCAGTATTTTATCTATGAAGTCGATAACTTCGTCATTGACCAAATGTTTATTATTCTCGTTAGCAAAACGAGCCCAGGGCCTCTTCATGAAATATCCCAGGTCTTCATACTCTTGTCCCAAAGTGAGCATGTACTTATTGAGATACTTGTGTAAATCATCCGTTCCTAGCACACGCACGATTTGTACCAGCTGGTCGGTGTTTGACTTACCGTGGAAGAAAGGCTCCCGCCTGAAAATGATGGATGCCAGCGTCGCTCCAAAGGACCATATGTCCAAAGAGTAGTCATACAGTCTGTAGTCTACCAGCAGCTCCGGGCCTTTGAAATACCTGGAGGCGACTCGCACGTTGTATTCTGTCCCAGGGTGATAGAACTCCGCGAGCCCCCAGTCTATCAGCCGGAGTTTCCGCTGTTCGTGGTCAATCATGATATTATGAGGCTTGACATCTCTGTGCATTATTCCCATTGAGTGGCAGTAGTCCAGTGCTTCGAGCAGTCGATGCATATAGTAGCGGATGTCCATGTCGGTCAGCTGTGGGTACAGCACTCGGAATTCAACATTGTTCACATGTTCAAACACCAGGGCCGGCGTTTTTGAGATGCTGTCCCTCACAACGTCCAGCAGCTCGATTATGTGGGGCCCACCAGCCAGGTTCTGCAGAATCTTGATTTCGCGCTTGATCTTCTTTCGCTTGATTGGCTTCAGCACTTTGATGATAACTTTCTGCCCCATCGGCAGATGGAACCCTTCGAATACCTCGCTGTACTTCCCTCTGCCTACCTTTCTTGTAATCTCGTAGCCGTCCTGGGATCTCCACGAAATCGACACATTTTCATAGTCCCAGTACGACTGCGGCTTGCTCTCGTTCACGTCAGCGTACACCCGCGATACAGTCGACATTCCCCCTGTGGCTGTAGCTCAGTCTTGTGGCGTCAAGGCCCCTGCAGCAGGCTTCCGGCGAGACACACTAGGAAGGCCCCCCTTCTGGCACCCGTCCGCTCCAAAATACAGGCAGGCACCGGGGCTAGCCAGACTGCGTTTTCGAACAGCGTCGCAAGGCACAGTGCTCACCAGTTGAAGCTGCTGTCTACGCTTCCTGTGGGCCCCTGCTTGAGATTAGTCAACAATATTCTTTCTGGGCCCAAACCTTTTTTTTTTTTTTTTTAACTTTTTCAAAGCGGAGACTGGGGGGGGGAGAGAGCCCCGGTATGGCGCGAGCGTGCGCTGTGGGCATCCACCTACCTCTCTAGAGATTTTGGAAATTCTTGATGAGCTGAGCATGTCTGGTGCGCTCCTGGGCCTTCACGTCCAGAGCCTCAATCGAGCGTATGTCGCCCAGGATGTCTTTTGTCTTGCCGAAGTACACCTCCTGCAGCATGTTGCGGAGCTTGCTTTCCACGTCCTCGACCAGCGAGCCGATGTTCGAGACGTGCGCGGAGCTGTTCTTGTACGGCATGTCCTTCTCTGTCTGTCTGGTGAGGTTCCCGCTCAGGTAGATGTCGAGGTCGTCCGCGTTGGACAGGTCCAGAATCACGGTCGACGTGACCCTGTAGGTGGCCAGGCCGCCGGCAGCGCGCGGCTCGATCTCAAAGACGTGGATCGCGTCCCAGCAGCCGCCGTTCGCCCTGCTGCTGGAATCCACGCTTTTTTTCAGCAGGGCCACGCCGGCAAACGCAGTGCTCCCGTCGGAGCTCACCTCTGCGTCGTCTTCGGTGTCCCAGAGGTACACCGACGAGATGCCGCCCTCGTAGTACAGCTCTCTGTAGATGTCGAAGGAGCTGTTTGCAAAGAGTTCGAGCTCGCGCAGGTGTGCCGACGGGTGCGGGGCGTCGTCCTCGTCAGGGAGCGCGGGATAGTACTTGTTCGACCACGGGGAGCGGTGCGAGTTGCCGTCCCGGTTGTAGTCGCAGCACAGGTAGGTCTTGCCTGTCTCCTCGCACCGGCTCACCTGCAGCGGCGTGTCCACGGAGGAGAGCAGGTCCTCTGCGAGCTCCGGCTGGAGGCGGCAGATGTTCTGCACGTTCTCTGCGATCTTCTTGGGATCGAGTCTCCTTAGCAAATCGAGCGAGGCGTCAAGCGTTTCGTCAGACTGCGGTAAGAAGAAGCGCGGGGGCGGGGCAGCGTTAGTACGGGCCAGGAAGAGGAAGCCACTGCTGGCAATGGCCGGTTTGCTTACCATTTCGGCGTCGAGGTTGCAACACAATTCGCGTTACTTGCGGCGGGCCTGAGAAGCCGTGTTGCTCTTGTGTGTTTGAGCTTTATTTTTGTGTGTGTCCTCTTGCAATCAAAAAAAAAAAAAAACAGGCACACACACACCAGTACTAAAAAGACACACACGCACAGAGGACAGACTGCCCCCTCTTCACCCAGCGCCGTAGCAGCCAGCAAGAGCCCTTGCCGAGCAGCTACGCGCACAAGACACCGATGCTGCAGCCAATCCTCTCGTACCTGCCAACAGCGGCAGGGCTGCTGCCGAAGTGGCTGTTCTTCGTAAGTGCTGTGCTGCCCAATCCCGCGCCCCTCCCCTCGGTCCGGCCCCACTAACTCGCCGCCGCGCGGCCCCAAGATCTCGTCGGTGTCCATTTTCAACTCCGCGCAGACCTACGTCAACATCGACCTCACCCGGCGTGTCTACGAGGGCAAGCCAGAACAGGTGACGGGTCTCTCGGCTCGCACGTTCGGCACCTGGACGTTCCTTGCAGCCGTCGTCCGCTGCTACGCCGCCTACCACATCAGCAACCCGCAGATCTACGAGGTCTGTCTGTGGTCCTACTACCTGGCGCTGGCGCACTTTGGATCGGAGTGGCTCGTCTACCGGACCGTGAAGCTCGGAAAGGGCTTCCTGGGCCCGCTCGTTGTGTCGACCGTCTCGATACTGTGGATGTCGCTGCAGAAAGATTACTACTGTTCTTAGTGGAAAGCACGTATAAAAGCAAAATACACAATCCATAAGTAAAACACCTTCATAACGCGCCAAGACACAACAAAAAAAAAACACACCCCCCGGTCATTATGTTCCTGCGGCATAGCAGATGTCTGGGCTTCTCTTCTAGAAGTAAAGTCAAGCGCACACCCAATCAATGCTTGGTAGGGTCCTGTACCTTAAGCACCTCGACCGCAGGACCTAACAGTCGCTGGAAGCCGCTCTTGCCCAGAGTCACAACCTTCAGCGGGGAGGTCGCCTTCACCGTCGCTTGTCTTGGCGAGTCGTACAGGAGTGCCAGCTCCCCAAAATAATCACCCGTACTGAGTTTATTAATCACGCCCTCCCCTTCCTTGATCACGTCGGCAGTACCGCTTTCTATGAAGTAAAAGTTCTCTCCAGCCTCGCCCTCCGTCACGACGTTCTCTCCAGCAGCGTAGGTTTCTGTGTTTAGGGCATCAGCGAGCTTTGATCTCTCGTACGATGATAGCGACTTTAAAACAGGCACATCCTTAAGGAAACCCTCGTACATGGATCTCTTCTTGGAGGTTCCCTCGAGAAGGATTCTTCTGAACGTCATTCTGTCCAGAGCCCAGAGAATGCAATCCGTTTCTGCTGTGGCCGTTGCGGCTCGGGGGGAGTTGTACATGAGTGCGAGTTCTCCGAAAGAAGAGCCTGGCCCGGTTGTGTTCACCTTTTGTCCGTTCACGTAAAAGTCAACGACTCCCTCCTCAATGACGTAGAAGAAGTCACCCTCGTCGCCCTGCTTTATTATCTCGGACCCCTTTGGGACCTTCACCTCTTTCAGGGCAAATATGATAGTTTTAAGCGAGTCTTCGTCCAGTCGACTGAAGAGGAAGTTCTTCACCACGCTTGCGTTGAGCCGCTTGAGCTGGTCGTCGCTGAACTGGTGTACCGGCGCCTTCCATTTGTCATCGAACAGGTCCGGGTTTAATGCCTCAGCCGACACGCTTGTTCTTCTGTTCGCGTTGAAGTGCATGGGAGAGGACTTCGCCACGGTGGCTGCAAAACCGGAGGAGGCAAAGTTCGAGTCTGCCGCTCTAGGGTGGGAGGCGAGGGGATCGCTTGGGGCTGGCGTGGCTGACGCGTGGGACGGGTCTAGCGGCGAGGCACCGCCGAAGTCGCTCTTGAATATCGGCTGCGGCTCTGTGGGGAAGGACGGGGTGGCTGGGGGCTGGTGGTGACTTTGTGTCGAGTGCGGGTCGTTGTCGGAAAAGGGTGTTTTGAAGAGAGGCACGGCTCCCTTCTCCTCAGCCTGTGCGGCTGCGGGGAACAGGTCGAGGCCTGCATTTTCTGCCTGGCGCTTCTGCCTCCAGAGGGCCGCTCTCTGCTCGTGCAGCCGCTTGCTGAAGTGGTCGAAGCAGAACTGTATGACGTCTGTTGGGTTTTGCAGTTTGAACTGCTTGTTGAGCTCGTTGAGCTCCTCGGTATATTCCTGGTACGTCGACATGGAGGTGGTCTGTGCTGGCTATCTGCGGGGGGGGGGTGGAGGGGAACGTGGAGCCGCTGGTCTGCGAAAGTACACCGAGCAATGCGCTGTGGGAGACTGCCACCGCGCTCGTGCGGAGCCACTGGCCGCTTTGGCTGCCTGTTTTGTTTGACTTACGCACGCCTGCAGCGGAATTTCTCACAACGTCAGCAACTCTTGCTAGGTAGGCCCTAGCCGGGGGAGAGGGGCAGGGACAGGGAAAAAAGAAAAAAAGGCAAAAGCGACGCCCGTGCACCAGCAGCACTAATTGTTTTGTGTGTAGCCACACAGAACGTAGAAGGTGGGGGGGGGGGGAGGAAGCGGGATTCCAGGGGCTTAGCGTTGGCTGGCGCAAGATAGAGTGCAAATCAGAAGAAACCTGAAAACGGCTGCGCTGGGCGGCTTGGTGTTCACGTGACAGGAGAGGGAGCACTCAGTTTTTCTGACTGTTCTCTGAGGGAATACCCACTGGTGGGAGGGAAGGGGAGCATACCTGGGGGCATGTACCTCGGGGTATGTACCTGGCGAGACTCCGTCTGGCCCCGTGTAGCCCCGTCTAGGCGGCCTGCTAGACAAGGTTGGGTTCCCGATCAGCACGCCCGAACAGGAGGGAGCAAAGAGAAACACAAACAGAAGACACGAGAAACCGTAGCGCTGAGGAATGTGGGATGGGGGATGGGGGATGAGGGATGGACGGACGGCAGCCTCGCACCGCCCTCTCCGTTGCGCCCGGTGCCCCGCCCGGCTCCTCCCCGGCTCTGCTCAGTGCCTCCTCCCCCGCTACGCCCCCCGCGCCCCCCCCCCCCGCCAACGGCCACTTCGCGATACAACGCTGCCCACCAGAAATCGCCAGAAGCATAACAAGAACCCCATAGTGATGACTCTGATTATTTAATATGCATTTTTTTTCCCACACTCCCTCCCCCTTCTTTCTCACTCCCCCTACTATCTCGATCCCACCCCCACGGCCCGCGCCCAGTACACTCATCGTGCCCTTTGCCGCCAGCTCCCCCACAGTCAGCCGCCCCGCCTCCACGCACCCGCACACAAACACACACACCACACACACACACCCGCACCCCCTCCAATGACCATCGACTGGCACTCCTCCCTCAGCGAGGAAGCACGGCTCCGCCAGCCCTCCGTCATGAAGATGATGGGCCGCTACGACGACGTCATCTCGCTCGGCGCCGGCCTTCCGCACCCAGACTGCTTCCCCATCACCTCCGTCTCCTTCGACTACCTCTCCCCAGACTCCGACTTCGCCAAGTCCAAGCCCTTCACAGTCCCAAAATCGGACCGCCTCTACGAGTCTCTCCAGTACACCTCCGGGCGCGGAACCTCCTACTTCGACCGCTGGTGCCGCGACCACATCAAGGAGTACCACCAGCCCCAGTACCCCGACTGGGACTCCGTCCTCACAGCAGGGTCCACCCAGTCTCTCGACGCCGTCATGAGAATGCTCTGCAACCCCAACGAGGACACCATCCTCGCGGAGGAGTACTCCTATCCAGCGTTTCTCGAGACCTGCAGACCGCTGCGCGTCAAGGTCTTCCCCGTCGCCGTCGACGACTCAGGCTGCAGCCCAGAAGCTCTCGACGCGCTGATGACCAACTGGGACAGCCCCCACAACAAGCCCCGGCTCATCTACACCATGCCTGTGGGCCAGAACCCCCTCGGCTGCTCCATGACAGCCGAGCGCAAGCAGGAGTTCTACAACGTCTGCCAGAAGCACAACCTGATCATCATCGAGGACGACCCATACTACCATCTGCAGCTGGACGTCGGTGCCGGCGAGCCGCCTTGCCCGAGTCTCCTGCGCTACGACGTCGACGGCCGCGTTGTGCGCCTCGACTCCTTCTCCAAGATCTTAATGCCGGGCTGCCGCTGCTCCTTTGTCACCGGCAACTCCGTGTTCATGGAGAAGCTTGTCAGACACAACGAGGTCTGCATCCAGTCCTCGTCTGCGCCATCGCAGCTTGTGCTCCACGAGCTGATGGACATCTGGAAGAAGGAGGGCCGCGACGGCGCCAACGGCTTTGACCTGTGGCTCCAGAAGCTCCGCGCCCACTACTTGCGCCGCAGAGACATCCTCATTTCGGCGTTTGAGGAGCACCTGCCTCGGGAGCTGTGCTCGTGGAATGTGCCGGTGTCGGGCATGTTTCTGTGGATTGAGATCAACCTTGCCGCGTTCCCCCGCCCCGCCGGCATTGCCGAGAGCGAGTGGCCACAGAAGCTCGAGGACATGGTATTCGACGCTGCCATTGGTCTCCAGGTGCTGCTTGCGAAGGGCCACTGGTTTATGGTGAGCCCTGAGGGCATGCCGAACGCTGGGTTCCGGGCGACGTACGCGTTTGCCGACGAGCAGAAGCTGCTGGCCGCCAGCGAGCGCTTTGGCCGCGCGCTGAAGCAGGTGCACGCGCGCCTCGCGGCCGCCTAAGGGCCCAGTGGCTGGGTGTGCTGGTACGACAGGCTGTATATATGGACGTATATACAGAGAGAGCGAGGCACCGCTCAAATGCACTAGAGATCAACAGGCAGACGCTATCTAATCAGTGAAATTTTCATTTTCTCCTGCTCTGCACCCCCCCAGCTGCACAGCCCGGAAACGTTTCTCTTAAACTGCCCACCCACCCGCGCACCCTGTCAGATCTGGCCAGGTCATATATTACTCTCAAGGGAAAAATAAATAAATATACAGGGAAAAATAGAAGTTGATGGAAATTTCACTCTCAAAGAGCAGAGCGCTCTCACATTGGACACCCAACAGGAATAAGGGCAGTTCTCCGCGTCCACGCTACTCTGAGAGCCCGGCCACCGTCGCCTTCCCGCAGTTCACACAGAACACCCACAACACCCAACAACACGACAGATGAGACTCCTGAATTCGTTTGCTGCGCTCGCGGTTGTCCTCAAGCTGGCCTCTGCCACCGCCGAGGAAAGCGCAGAGTTCGCGCCGCTCGCGCACGACCTCGCGCTCGACTCGTTCTTCGAGCAGTTCCAGGACAGCGGCTGGGCCACCAGATGGAAGGTCTCCAACGCTAAGAAGGACGACAAGTTCACCTACGAGGGCGTCTGGGCAGTCGAAGAGGCCACCGTGCACCCCGGCCTTGCTGGCGACAAGGGGCTGGTGGTGAAGTCCGAGGCCGCGCACCACGCCATCAGCGCCGCGCTACCGGCCCCCTTTGATAACACCAACAACACCCTCGTCCTCCAGTACGAGGTCAAGCTCCAAAACGGACTCGACTGCGGCGGAGCCTACGTGAAACTGCTCTCCGCCGAAGGAGGCCCAGACGACACAACCGAGTTCAACAACGAGAGTCCTTACCAGGTGATGTTTGGTCCCGACAAGTGTGGCAACTCGAACAGAGTGCACTTCATCATCAGAAGAAAGAGCCCAGTCACCGGCGTGTACGAAGAGAAGCACCTCAGTTCGCCCCCAATGGCTAGAATAGTTAAGACCACGTCATTGTATACCCTGATCATCAAACCAAACCAGGATTTCGAAATGAGAATCAACGGTGATGTTGTCAGAGCCGGATCCCTGCTTGACTCTCAGTTCTTTGAAATGAACCCACCAAAGACCGTCGTTGATACGTCGGACGTCAAACCAGACGACTGGCAGGACGAGCTGTATATCGTCGATGTGAATGATGTCAAGCCTGATGACTGGGATGAGTCTGCCCCAGAATATATTCCTGATCCTAACGCAAAGAAGCCTTCGGACTGGGACGACGACGCAACTCCCTTCATTCCTGATCCAAATGCAAAGAAACCAGCCTACTGGGATGACGAGGAAGATGGAGAATGGGTTGCTCCTAGGGTGCCCAACCCTGAGTGTGCAAAGCATGGCTGTGGTGCTTGGACTCCGCCAAAGATCAGCAACCCTGCCTACAAGGGTGACTGGACTCCAAGAAAGATTGAGAATCCTTTGTACCAGGGACCATGGTCACCACGCCAAATTCCTAATCCAGACTACTATGAGGACACAACCCCTTCGAACTTAGAGCCAATTGGGGCTATCGGATTTGAATTGTGGACGATGACCGACTCAATACTGTTTGACAATATTTATTTGGGACACTCCATCCAAGAAGCTGAGCTAATCGGTAACGAAACGTTTGTTCCTAAAGTAAAGATTGAGGAAGACAAGGCCGCGTCAAACGCGCCAAAGGCCCAATTTGATGCCGAGAAACCTGATGCCGATCTCTCAGTGGAATCATCTATTGTCTCTCAGATATTTGATGGCTCAATCGGTCTCTTTATTGATTTCCTCAGTGCAGCCAAGTTGTTTTTGAGTGACTTCTTCGATGAGCCTGCGCTCACGCTATACAACAGACCTGGCGAAGCTTTCTTTTACTCTACTGTTACTGTGTGCGCGTTCTTCTTCATCACAATGATAGGTTCCGTGGTTGTGGGACTTTGCATACTTATATTGCGACCATCGGAGGAAGCTTCTGAGAAGAGCTCTAAAGTTGGCAAGGGTGCGACTTTGACCGAAGCAAAAGCAGAAGCAGAGCCAGAAGCCAAAGAGGAAGAAGAAGCGGAACTCAAAGAGAAGACTGACACAGGCAACGCTATTTCTACCAACTCCAAGAAAAATGAAACCACGGCGGTCAAACGTTGAAACTTAAACAGAGTCCAAGACAAGATAATTAATACCTAAAATGCTTTCATGTATATGGGCAGTAGATGGTCATAATAAGTTATCATTTAATGCTGTGTCGGCCTGCTTTGTGCCCAGTAGCCGTAGCTGTATCGCCTGCGAGTTTTTGGCTACTCTGCTCCACCAATTAACCTGTTTGCAGGCAACACACTTTCCTGCAAGGGGCAGTATAGGCTTGAGGTCAGAAGACTTGTTTCCGCTGCTGCTGGCATCCGTGTATTCATTAAGCATGGCATCGCACCAGCAACGCAGGTGGAACATGGCTGAACACCCATTGTAGTAGCAAAAGGCTTTGGCGTCAAGCTTCTCGTCTATAACTTTTTTGCATATGATACATTCCCGCGTATCGCTCGCGTCAAATGTCTTGAGTGACTTCTCCAGGTACTGTCGGTCATCCTCGGTTGATTCGTCCACAAACTTCTGCAGCTGCTCGTAGTTTCCGCCTTGCACAAGGACGTAGTCACTGCTTGCCGGAGATAGAAAAAGGTTAATAAGCACGGAGTCTGGGACTGTGATGCCGTGTTTGTTGAGATTCCAGGCGTCGTAGACTCCCTGGTCGAAGATGGCGACGCGCAGCCCCAGTCTCTTGAAGGCTGGCGCACTGAGCAGGAGCTTGACGTTCGCGAGCTTGAAATGGATGCTGTTTCCGCTTGTCTTTGTGCTGACGCGCCTGTCTGGGGCGATGTGCCGCGTTTTGTATGCGTGCTGCCACGCGTGCTCGAACTGCAGCGCCGCGATCTTGGAGCCGAACCCGTGCACTAGCAGGACCATGCGCCATGGCCGGAAGCCCGAGCGTTTCGTGCGGTAAGCGCCGCCGGCGGCCAGGTCGCCGTTGTGCTGGCGCAGCCTTCGCACCGGGTCCGGGGTGGACCCGATGTAGAGCGACCGCTTCTTGGCGATCGAGTTGAGGAGGTAGACGCAGTAGAAGTCTGGCGAGGCTGGCACCTTTGGCGGTGGATTGCTGCTGCTGCTGCTGCTGACTACCATGACATTTTTTCCTGTTGCAGGGGGGGCGGGGGGTGAGCGGATACAACACCGCCGCCGTTTGGCTCCCGTTTGGCCTGCTGGGAGGGGCTGCGAGAGGCTCCGTCAGCCGCTCTGCTCTCGGTTTCTGCTCTCGGTTTCTGCTCTCGGTTTCTATGGCTGTGTGCGATGGGGCCTCAGCAGGGTAGTGTGCCGGCCGATATTATTTTTGTTTACCTTTCGTTGTCAGGTGTAGCAGCTCCAAAAGCAAAACACAGCAAAGTAAAACAAACTTCAAGGACGTGCGCGGGACGGGTGTATCTTACACGAAGAGGCCTATCATTGCGAGACATCAGCTTGCACGACTGGCAGCGTAGAAAGCGGCAGCAGATACGCAGATACGCAGATTCGCAGCTTCACAGAAACGCAGAATGGCGCGTCCGAGCGCCATCTATAGATCGTCGCAGTCGACAGCCATAACACGCACCCGGTACAAGTTCCCGATCCTGGACACGGGCGAGCTGGCGTCGCTGTTCGACACCATGGACTTCGACATCACCGAGGAGATGCTCCTCAAGCCCACGGCCAGCTTCATGCGCTCGCTCATCGAGCAGGTGATGGACAAGTTCCTGTACATCTCGCCGTACTCGCTCCGCAACAGAATCCAGCAGGTCGACGGAGAGTACGACGACAGCGAGCGCGAAGCGGTGCAGACCTCCCTGGGCATCGTGGCTTGCCAGCGCATCATGTACAAGTTCCTCTCGGACTGCGGGATCGAGGACTTTAGCATACGCGACGTGGCCAAGCCAGAGCCGGCGCGGCTGAGAATCATCCTCAGTGCCCTGATCAACTACGCACGCTTTCGCGAAGAGCGCATGGGCGACTGCGAGCAGCTGCTCGCGTCCAGCGAGGAAACAATCTCGCAGTATAAGGAGGCCGTGAAGACCAACAAGGGACTGAAGGCGTCGCTGGATGAGCTTATGCAGAAAGCGACCAAGCGAGGCTATGACGATGCCGCAACGACGAAGGAGAATGACCGGTTGCAAGGCGAACTGAAGCGACTCACCGAGACTCAGCAGCAGCTCTCATCCGAAAGAGCAGCATACAAGGCAGAGAAGTCCGGACTCATCAAAGAGCTAGAGAACCAGAACTCCTTGTTGCTGGCATCTGAGAGAGAGCTGGAGAAAATCTCGCCGTACGTGAAAGAGTCTCCTGAAAGCGTGAGCGAGGTGATCGCTGCTATGAGAGAGAGCCTGGCTCATGAGCAAAGCAATTTACGTGCTTTAGAAACAAGATCCAAGAATGTGGCGATTTCCATTGATTCATTCTTACAGCTGGCACATGAGTTCCGCAGCTACCACAAACTCCTGGAGGAGATACAGTCGGAATTCAACAAGGAGGAGCGGTCCAGAGAGTCAATTCAAAAGACCCAAGAAAACATTCAGCGCGTGGCTGCAGAACTCAATGAAAAGACGCGCCAGCTGAACCACATCGGAAAGCAACTAGCCTCCCAGCAAGAAAAGCTTGAGGCCTTCAAGGAGGTAACGCGAACAAAGTTGGTGCAGCTGGAAAAGAAGCACAGCCAGCTGCGTCAGGAACGAACGGAACTGATGGAGAAGAAGTTGGAAGAAGATGCTACAGTGCGTGAAAAGGAGTCTGAAGCTATTGACTGGGAAAACCAGACAGAGAAGCTCAAGAGAGATTTCGAATCTGAATGCAAGGCTGCTAGCTACGAAATGAGCGAGTTCAACTCAAAGGTTAGCTTCTACCTTGAAGAAATGGCTAATCGGATTGCTGCTCAGAGCAGCTAGCAAAGTTTGCTAGCCAGTACCGATCTTTTCCACGATGTAATTCTATAATACATATTTTCCGCCGCTGTTAAGTTAAGAATGCTATACGTTGTCTGTATAAAAGAGCTGAATGAAGTACTCCTTCGTATCGGTATCCCAGAAGTCCCATATCATGCCCTCTCTCATGTCAATAGGCTTGCTTGGAATCTTGAAGGCGATGTTCTCATAAGGTTCGCCACTGACAACCAGATACTGGTGCATGGTGTCGACCGGTTCAACCTTCTGCTCAAAGGACGACATGAGCCGGTATTTCGGAGTTACGTTGGGAGCAATGTCCTTCATGTTTATTTGGAACGCAAGGCCCTTCTGGTACCCAACAGGGTCTCGCACTTTCGTGACCTTGTAGCCGGGCTTGCCTATCTTTGTGTACTGCTTTTTAGGAACGTTTGATATTCCAAGGGCCTTTTCCTCTCGCTGCTCCTGCTGTCTGCGTTCCCTCTCTGCGCGCCTCATGAGGTTCCACTGGTGCTTCTTCCCATACGTGTGGGTGATATACGAGCTCTCTGACACGTGCGTCGTTCGACACAGTCTGCACTCCAGCATGCCCAGGTGGTTGCGGAACACATATGGATCGTTGTCGAGGTCTATCTTTGTCAGCATAAGCTGGCGCAGCCTCTCTCGCCGGTGCTGGTTGGTCTCCGCATCTCCGGCAATACCCCCAGCACCTTTCTTGGACCCCACTCGATTCTGGTAGTCCATCTTTGAGAATCTGCCAAACTGCACGGCCCCTTTGCTTTGCTTTGCTTTGCTTTGCTTTGCTTTGCTTTGCTTTGCTTTGCTTTGCTTTGCTTTGCTTTGCTTTGCGTACCTTACAAGTATAGTCTTTAAATGTTTAGTAGATTTTTTTTCTCTCTTTCTCTCTTCCTTTAATGCCCGATTTTAGAGTTCTCCCACATTTTCTCAAGACTCTTTTTAAAGATTAGCACATTGCGGTCGATCACGGCGATCGACGCCATGTCCTTGCCTGGGTCAAAGCGTGTGACAGCCACCAACGCAAGCCCTCGGATCATCTGGTAGAGATATAGCAGCGAGCCGCTCTGCAGCTTGGAGATGCATCGCGTAGGCTTCGACAGGGCAGAGTCCGGGTTACCCGGACTCTCCTCTCCAGTCTCCCCGACGAGAGTCGCGTTGGACTCGTAGAGACCATCGAGGTCGATAGTGACGTCAATGAACTCGGCACACACCTCATAAGTCTTGATGTCGACAGGAGACGAGTCGGTGGCCACGTAGATCTTGGAGTTGATGTCGAACAAGAACACCTTATCGAGGGTGTTGTACTGCATCAACAGATCAAGCATGTTCTCCAAGGCAGGCAGCTCGTAGATGAGCTTTTGGACAATGCGCGAAAACGCCTCGTAGATGGAGTGGTCAAAGATCGACGTGAGGTAGAACGAGATTTGCACACCGTCGAGCCCGTAGTCCAGCAGGTCGTCCCCGATCCGCTGCATGATGTCTCGCTGCGTCTCCAGCCGGAAGTCCTCCGACAGCCCGTCAATCTTGTGTATGAGCACCTCAATGTGCAGGTCCGGCTTGATGCTGCAGGCGTACTTGGTGATCACCGCCAAGTTCTGCAGGGCGCTGAGGTACTCGTCCTGGCTGTCTATCACGTACACCAGGGCGCCGATCGAGGAGAAGAGCTTCTCCGAGTCGTATAGCGAGGGCTCGAACAGATTGAGCTGCCCCGGGAGCTCCATCACGGCGAGGTCAATGAGCGACTTGAAGTTCTCGCTCGTCGGCTTGGAGGTGCTCTCGAGATAGAGAGTGTCCAGCGGCTGCATGTTGTGGAACACCACTTTGCATATCGACGACTTACCCGACCGTCTCAGTCCCATCAGGAGGATTGTGGCGTTGTCGTCCTTGTCGAGAATCAGCTCGCCGTCGTGCGGGTCTAGCTCGCCGCCAGCGCCCAGCCCGCCCAGCGCTCCGTCCGCTGCCATAGTGCGCGCCTGTCCCTGTGTCTCTCAGCCTCTTGTGCCGGCTCTCCTACTGCGCGCCGCCCCGATAACTAGTGTCTGTGCAGTACCGCTACTACTACCATACTCTGTAGCGTTCACACACCGCGAAACAACAGAACAAGCTCCAAAAAGGCACCACTCTCACTACATACACCCGTGCACCACAAAGTTTTCCCCTGTAAGATATAAGAGTTTCAAAATAAGCACAGGCCAAGACGGGTAACCCGCTACGTAATGCTGATTATGTAAGCGGATGTTAACCAGGCGGCGCAAGACACCTGTAATAGAAGCGATGCCACTGATGTTCAGCTCTCAGGCAATGTGCTGCCCAATAGGTATAACTCTTGTTTGTTGTTTGGGCCAGCACCGTCTATATAACTTAGTTACAAACCAATGAAACACCCTGTTCTCTTTTTAATAAAGAATCTGTTGAATACGGGACTTCCCCTAAGGGAAGAGACTCATGTTTATAGATTGAAGGTAGAAATGGTAACCTTACCGTTACAAAGGCAGATAAGATTATCCGCTTACTAAGACGTGAGGTAAGATAGTTAGGGAAGCAATTAGGTAATCAGAGAGAGACAGAGAGAGAAACACTGAAATTTTGCTGATGTCTTTTTGTTTCTCTTTTTTCCATTTGTCGGGTCTCGCCTCGCTGCCGTCGGGTTCGCCTCTTGTCTGTTTTGGGCACTGCGCATGAAAGAGGCCGAAAGGGACAATCGGAGATTATTTATCTGCGTACCCGCGCGCCTCCCGCTCCGCCATAGGGTTTCGCTTCCCGATACCGAGAAGCGATAATCGAACAACCTCTCGCAAACGTGCGCGTTTTGTATGCGCTATAAATACCAGCCCTTTGCTGGGGTCCCCTCGGCCGCCCCTTAAGGAACGCAGGTCGGCTACTGTGTCTCCGTGCTCTGTGCAAGAACTCCGCGAGAAACGTACACACTGCTGCTAGCGCTTGTACCCTGCCCTCTCCACCCAAAAAAAGAACAGTGCCACAGAAAATTCGGAGATAAAGCATGTCGATTGCCGAGATCTACTACCCAGCAGAGCCAGAGCGGCCTGTCGTGAAGACCGCCGTGCCTGGACCAGCAAGCAAGGCCGAGCTCGCAAAGCTCAGCGGTGTCTACGACACCAAAGCCGCCTACTTTGTCGCAGACTACCCGAAGAGCATTGGCAACTACATCTGCGACGTGGACGGAAACATGCTTTTGGACAGTTACTGCCAGATCGCTTCGATCGCCCTCGGCTACAACAACCCCGCCCTCCTGGCCGCAGCACAGTCCCCAGAGATGGCCACCGCGCTCATCAACAGACCCGCGCTGGCATGCTTCCCTTCTGCTGACTACTACGACATCCTGAAGGAGGGACTCTTGTCAGTGGCCCCAAAGGGCTTCACCAAGGTTCTCACAGCCCACACAGGCTCCGACGCCAATGAGATGGCCTTCAAGGCAGCCTTCCTCTACAAGGCCCAGAAAAAAAGAGGTGACAAGCCATTCACTGATGAAGAACTTGCATCAGTCATGGACAACCAGGGCCCTGGTGCATCCGACATGGTGGTTCTTTCATTTGACAAAGGGTTCCACGGAAGACTGTTTGGTTCTCTCTCGACAACACGCTCCAAAGCAATTCACAAGTTGGACATGCCAGCCTTTAACTGGCCGAAGGCTCCTTTCCCTCAACTGCTTTACCCACTTGAAGAGCACGAAGAGGAGAACAGACTCGAGGAGCAGAGATGCCTCGATGAGTTTGAAAAAATCGTCACATCGTACAACGGCAAAGTTGCCGCTGCCATAGTTGAGCCGGTCCAATCTGAAGGAGGAGACAACCATGCCACCTCCTTCTTCTTCCAAGGTCTCAGAGATCTCACCTCAAAGTACGACGTCGTGTATATTATTGACGAGGTGCAGACAGGTGGAGGTGCTTCTGGAAAGGTGTGGCTGCACGAACACTATGGTGTTTCACCTGATATTGTCACCTTCTCCAAAAAGATGCAGAACGCAGGCTTCTACTTCAAGGATCCAGAACTTGAGGCGAGTAAGCCTTTCCGCCAGTTCAATACCTGGTGCGGTGACCCATCGAAGGCTATCATCGCCAGGGCTATTTGTCAAGAAATTAGAGAGAAGGATCTCACTTCAGCGGCAGCAGAAACTGGTGCGTATCTCTATTCCAAACTCGAGAAAATTGCCTCGGACAACAGCGACAAGATGTTCAATTTGAGAGGAAAGGACAGAGGTTTGTTTATATCATGGGATATGCCTGACCAGGCAGTAAGAGACGCTTTTGTGGGGGCCTGCAAACAACTGGGACTCAATATTGGTGGCTGCGGTGACTGTTCTGTGAGACTCAGACCATCCCTCTCTTTTGGCAAGAAACATGCCGATATACTTGCTGAAATTGTGACTGAAGCTATCAAATCTATCTAAGGCATTAATTACATACCTATTGTTTGTCGATAATAACAAATTTCGTCCCACCTATACCTTGACTCTCTTTTCCGAACTAGTAGACACTTCGGCCTTTCGTTTGTGCTTCTCATTGAAACTGGCCATATATTTCGACATATAGCCTTTAACAAAGTCTTTGATCTTGCTCTTTTTCTCGTTAGACAGGTCAGGGGGAGGATTTGTTTCACCATTTCTCTTGATTTCCTTCTCAGCAAGAATATGTGCAATATCTCTAGCACAGGCCTTTACTGCATCCCTTCCAATATCAGACTCATATTTCTTTATCATATTTGGTACGAGAGAGGCAAATAGTTGGGTCCAGCGCCTTGTCACCCTTGCCTTATGACTTTCATAAGGTTTAGCTGCTCCAGAACCTCTTTTTGGTTTTGATTCCTTGCTTATAGGGCTTTCAATAGAAGCCTCTGCAATAATTGTCGATAGTTTGCTTAACCTCAACTCCTCCAGTTCCATTTCCTTTCTCTTCGCCAGCTGTCGCTTCTTCTCAAGTTCCTTTATCTGAGCCTCTTCTCTTTCTTTCTCTCTCTCACGCCGCCTTTTTCGTTCCTCCTCGTCAACATGAGACTGAACCGGATTTTGAACCTGCTGAGCACTTTTTGGGCGCCCGGGCATTTGTGGTCGTTCCCACTGAGTCAGGCTTTTGGATCTGCTGAAGTAGTATTTTGCTCCTGAATTTGGATCCTCCGCCCATTCCCATCCTGGCGGTAAATCGTTTTCCGCAGGAGTCTCCACCTCATTGACGGCATTTATAGTTTTTGCGCGCCGCTCATCCAGATGAGTGCTACCTTCAGAAGAATCCGCATTCTCAGCTTTTTTGGGTATGCGATAAACCAACTCCAATGTTGACCAAGCCTCTAACATTTCTTCAATATCAGTTCTCAAACTGCGCTTTCTTGTCTTTCTGGCGATTTGGCCTAGCATTTCATCTAATTTGCTCGCGTCAATCGAGTTTCTGGATTTCATGGGAGGCCAGCACTTGAGCATCGCCACAATATCACAGAAAAGGTTTTCTTCTTTGACACTATATCTAGCCCGCTTCGAACTCAACATAGACTTCAAGGCGGAACTCAAAGCCTGAAGACCATGAAGTTGACTAAAGCGACTCACCAGCTCTGTGTAATCTCCACCTAAAGTAAAGCGCTCTATGATTTTCGCAATCACAAGAAAATCAAGATCCGGCTTCATAAGACAGCTTGCCACTTTGGGGACATCCTTTAGTGTTAAAGGTTGCACCTCGATTGCCTTTACAAATTCAATGTTGATATTTGAGTCACTGTCGTCTTGCGCCACATCGACGCCGTTCTTCTTCTGCTCTTTAATCCACTGTTTCTCTGCGCTGGCTTTAACTCCCAAAGCTTCAGTGATGGCATGTGGAAGCAGACGCGTGTTAGTTGATTGCGTCTTGCCACCCAGAATACCTAAGCAGTTTGCAGAACCACAGTAGCATTTTTGAGGCTCGGCGCCATATGTGTCGACATTATAGTCGAAAGTTATTTCCTCGCCTGCCACTATGTCCCTCTTGGCAAATATTCCCATCCTGAACCGTTTCTTTACAACCCATTTTTCAACGTATGCATTTGGATCGCAGGAGTGGTTGCAAAAGCGGCCCATGCTTGCCTTCTTGGTGGCATCTATTATTTCGTTGTCCTGTATCATCATGAAATAGAAATGCTTTATTCCTTCCTTGGCATACTGCTCCCTCTTGCGGTCATACAGTTCGTTGTCTACCACCTCGCCCTTGTACTCTACAATAAATGTGTCCTTGGGGATATCCTTGTCTGCTCTCATTCCGTACCCCTTGAACTCCGTTTTGAAAATTGACACCGGTGCCATCTCGTTTCTTTGAAACCGCTGGTTTCTGCAGCCGTAGCCACAGGCAGACTGGCCATCAACACACTCAACATTGGTGAGCCTGTTGATGCAGTTTGAGTCTGGGCCACAAGCCATGTTGATGCCGTTTTTGTACATAGGGGGGCAGTCGCAGCTCATCGTCTCGTTTGAAGCAGAGAAAATGTGCGCAATGTGCTGGGCGTAGGCATTTTCAGGTAGACTAGTGAACGTTGCAAGGGCTTCCTTGGTCGCATCTGGCTCGTTGCTGTAGAGTACTGGGCCGCTCTGCGGCTCAGGCTGCGGAGTGGTGACAGCCGAGGACACAGACTCGTCCTCCAGACTTGAGGGGCTTCTCATGATGTTTTCCACCATCGCTCAAGGATCTCGAAGGCGCACTTCAGCCCGGAAGCAGGTCACAGAGATGGTCCGTAGCTCGGAGCGTCACGCAGCCGTTCCGTTTTGCTGTGAAGCAGGTGTCGGTCGTGAAGCCCGTTTCTTGCGCTCTAGGGGCCCCAGACACACACACACACACACAAGGCCGTAGCTTGTTTTGATAATCATCATTTTTTTTTTGTTCCTTAGCTAGCTGCTACTGAGGAGCCCTTCTTGGGCACCTCCCAAATTTGGCACCCTTCTGTGCCTTAGCATTTTTATGTACCCTGCTCACAGCTTGCGATCGGCCCTTTCTTTCTTAAGAGATATCCATTTGAAAAGGCAGCCTGGGGCTTACTTGGTGGCTGTTTGGCTCTGATCTCCACACTCTAAGCTGGTGTGAGACTCCTGAGGTAGCTCACAGGCAGGCTGTGCCGCGTTCTTCCCCTGCTGGCTGTGCGTGTTTGCCAGCACAGGGTGGGGGCTTTTTTAGGCCTCAGCGGCGGCTTACCGCACACCCAAGACGATGCAAGCCCCAGAGATGAGCGCACAGCTGCCGCCACAGACACCGGCGCTCAAGTTCACTTCTCAGCTCTCAGACACAAAGCGCCTTATAGAGAGGAAGATAACCCACTATGAGGACATGGAGAAGGGGCTAACAAGGCTGCCGCTTTTTGAAGATTCAGACGAGTTTTTGCGCTGCTTGGCCCAGTTCGAAGTCGCAGAAGAGTCACTCACGGACACCGTCAGCCCAGGCCCGGCAGGAAGCACGCCATGTCAGGGACATGATTTCAGATATGAGGTGATCATAGAGAACCAGCGCGGCGCCATGCTCCTAGGTATCCCCATGTACAGCAACGAATCCCTTCTGTACCCCTTGGACCCCCCTACTCTGCAAACCTTGAATGGAAATACGATTACAAACATGAGTTTGTATCCTCTTCCAAATAAGTCCTGGAGGTGGAGCTGGGATTCCTGGCATGTCATGATGATCAAGGACGTCGATGAGGAAGGCTGGATCTACTCAAAGAACAGATTTGGGAGTCATAAGTGGAAGGGAATTGGCAGATTTGGGAATTTCGTTAGACGGAGAGTTTGGGTGAGGAGGCGCGAAAAGACTACCGACCCGCAGAGCACATTCTTGTCTTGTGCATCACAGGACATTATTGGTGATGACCACCGCAAGGCAGCTCTTGACAGCCAAATTAGTCTTCCCTCACCTGCTTCACTGATCCAGGAAGACCATATAAAATTGTTGGGCGACTCAGATGGCCAAGAAGTCGGCCCCACCCATGAAATAATGTTTCCAGCGGGGCCCATTTTTGAACCGTCTACCATTATATCAGATCTGGTGAACCAACTATCCACATGCCAACTTGACAGAATTAAAATCGACAATATCTTGTCATTTATGTTTAGCTGTGATATAAGAGCCCTGCAACATTTGTCAAGCTCTTCCACAGCTCCCTCTAATTTGAATAACCTTGAGGATCTAACTTTGATTCTCAAAACTCTGTCATTCAATGAATCCGCTAAAATGTTCATACAGAGGTTTGAGTCTAAACTGCAGGACAGTGAAATTGACGCAAACAGAGCTTCACTTTTGCATTCTTTACTTGATGCTTCAAAATTAATCTTGGTTTACCGATCATATGACACAATGAGAAATGCTCCCAATTAATAACCTATTTACAAGGGGCAAAGATGAGCCAATTTATACATGATTAGACACACTATAAGTGTCGTTTAACAGTGACTTCTTCAATGCCTTCAAGTATATCCCCTTCTTCAATAATCATATCTCCTTCAAGCGCTATTCCACAGTCCGATCCGTTATTTACCTCATTCACATCCGCTTTTCCAACTTTCAATTGCTTGATTTTACCTCTGAATAGTTCCTGGCCATCTCTCAGCAACCTTACCAAAGAACTTCTCTTCATGACCCCGTCCTTCACCCTGCATCCTGCCACTCTAATCATAGATTTATCCTTTGCCGTAATCTCAAATATTTGTCTCACAGATACTTCTGAGACCACTTTAGTCTCGTACTTGGGTGGTAGTTTAAGAGTCAGTAGTTCTAGCACATCTTCAATCAAGTGATAAATCACTTTGAACTCCTTGATTTCAACACCCGAAGATGAGGCTATGTTGATTATTTCTCTCGGAACAGCAACATTAAAGGCTAAAATGACTGCGCCTGCAACCTTAGCCCTCTCTATATCAGACTCGGTTGGAGGTCCAACTTCTTCATAGATTACCTTAGAACAGACCTCACCGTTTCCCAGACCATCCAAGCTCTGAGATACAGCCTCGGCAGATCCACTAACATCTGCTTTGACTATCAGGGGCACCATAATGGTCTCAGTTTTTTCCTCAAAAAACAGTTCCGGCTCCAACTCTCTGATCTCGTCCTCTGTGAGTCCTGCCAACTTATACTCTTGTATCTTTTCATCTCGCTGAGCCTTTTTTGACTCGTTGACTCTTCTTTGGTTCATTTCATTGACCTGCGCAGCTTCTTCTAAGATTCTCTTACGTTTCTCCCTGTTTGCTATCACTTTTTTTGCAAAGGCTTCTGTTTTAGCCTCAAGAGACAAATCACCAGCTTCTGGCAACTCCTTCCAACCGGAGACTTCGACCGGAGTCGATGGGGAGGCAGACTTTAGGGCCTTTCCAAATTCATCTTTCATGGACCGCACTTTACACCAGGTACTTCCAGCCACTAATATTGCACCAGTTTTCAATTCTCCCTTTTTGACTAAAAAGGTGGCAACATTGCCCAAGCCGCGTTTTACTTGAGATTCAATAATCCAACCTTCAACTGGGATGCCTTTGGACGGAGCAGTCAGCTCCTGCATTTCGGCAACAGTGATTACAGTTTCCTCGAGATCCTCCATTCCGAGACCTGTTTTGGCAGATATTCTTACAGTAGGCACCTCACCACCGTATTCTTCGACATCCACTCCGTTTGAAGAAAGATCTGCAATTACTTTGTCGGGATTCGCATCTTCTTTATCGCACTTGTTTATGGCCACAACCACAGGAACTCCAGCTTTTCTTGCGTGCTTTATCGCTTCTATAGTCTGAGGTTTCACGGAGTCTTCAGCTGCAACTACTAAAATCACAACATCGGTAATATTCGCTCCCCTTTCTCTCATTTTCAAGAATGCCGAATGGCCCGGTGTGTCTAAGAAAGTGATGCGTTTTTTAGAAACCGGCGTTTGAACAGAAAAGGCTCCTATATGTTGGGTAATTCCTCCATGTTCTCCTTTAACTATTGTAGACTTCCTTAGGTAATCTAAAATCGTGGTTTTCCCATGATCAACGTGGCCCATGATAGTAACAATTGGTGCTCTCGGTTTTCTGAACTTTGAGTCAACGTTGTCGGGAGTTGGAAAAAGATCTGCTCCAAGATCATCATCAGCGTTGACATCAAAGCCGTATTCATCAGCAATAAGGGACGCGGTTTCAAAATCAAGAATAAAGTCGTTTGACATATCTTCGAAACCGAGATCTTTCAGTTTAATCAAGAGTTCGGATGCGCGGACTCTTAAAATTGTAGCGAAGTTGGATACAGACAAAAATGTAGGAATGTCTATCTTTTGACGAGTCTTACGCACAACCTGCTTTTTCTCTTTCGCTGGTGCAGCTCTTTTGCTTTTAGGGATATTGGTGCTCTGGCTCTTGTCAGTAGCTTGTATCTGCTGTTTTTTCAAATTCTTGTTGCTGCTCTTTGTTTCTCGTCTGTGTCTATTCAACTCCTTTTTGAGCTCCACCAATGGTCCATCTTCAACTTTTTTCTCGGAACTTTCTATGCTGCTGGCCTTTTGAGACTTATCGGTGACCTTTTCATTATCTATGAGAATGTCATTTGCCGTAGTCTTAGCGCGCTTGGCAAATCGGGAACGCGATATAGTCTGAGACGAATTCCACTTGATTTGAGACGGAAACTTAAGAAATATCGTACGGGCCCGCCAACCATTCGACGGCAGCCGTCCGAAAGTCGGTCCAGACCTTAAAAGCTTTGTGCAGTCTAACATAAGATTACAACAGCTGGCAAAAGTTGCTTCATAGAGGCGAGTGACTACTCATTAACCTTATCACACTGCTCCACTAATGTTCCGATTAAGAATAATTTTTCAGGAAAAGGATTCTGAAAAAAAAAGAGAAAAAAAAAGGTGAGCAGATGCCGGCTAGTATGGCAAGGCACGCTGACCAGCGCCTTATGTCAGCAAACTTGGATTGAGGTTTTGATCACTTGTTTGTCTTGCGTTACCTTACTACTGATAGTTTTAAATACAACATTTCATCGCATGCGGCCATACTAAGAAGTTGCCACGATTGTACTACTCAGGTATTATAAGCGATAAAGGTGGTTTGTTAGTAATACACAAAGATGCGGGTGGTGACCTATATATAACAGGAATTTGATGATATTTTCAGTTATCTCGGCTATCCAAAGGTCGAATAGTTCATGGGAGCTATTTATTGGGACTTGTGGCTAGCAATTTTGGCACTAGCCAAACTAGACGGCATCTCAAATAAAGTATCAGAATCACGCTCTTCCGATCCTGAGCTATCCTGACGCTCAGCATCATGAACAACATATTCTGACTCTTCCAAAACAAACTGGTCATCATCCTCTCCGTCTGCTGTCGTGACTGCAGTAGAGAGTGTTGCGGTATCCTGGAGATTTTCCATTTGCGTTGGCGCGAATCCCAAGTTTTCAGCAATATTGTCGTGGTCAATCAGCGGGCCATGAAAGTTATTCTTTCCCCACACATAATAAGCCAAGGCAATAATTACGGTGAAGATGCCAAAGACGGCTATAGCATAATTCATCGTTCTGATATCGATGAATCGTGAAGCTGGCATACACAAAACCACCGTAGTGAGCAGGATAAAAATACAGCTGAGAATATTGATAATGTATCCTAACTTTCTAAGTTTGAAGGCTGAACCTCTAATTTTCTGTCGTTTGTTTAAAATCGACGACAGTATAGGTATACCATTCGCAACATTTAAAGAAACAACCGAACAACCGACAAACGCATTGAATGCAGAGCCAGAAATCAGCGAGAATGTTCCGAGTAAACATGAAAGTACTGCTGATAGTAATAAAGCATTTTTTGGAACCATCTCCTCATCTGCCATTGTGTCAACCTTCTCCCAAAGGTTGTTGAAAGGAATTCCGTGGTCTCGACCCAAAGCGTACACTGTTCTCGATGCAGTTGTAAGTGATCCAATTGTGGCAAATCCCAATGATCCAGCAATCAGCACTACCAACACAAATGAGACTATGAATGATTTTGTCGATAGTTTGAAGGCAATATCAATAGGGAAAATATCTGGATTATCATCTAAAAGTAGTTGCAGATCAGGCAGGATGCTAAGAATTGGAATTATGAAGAGCAGTCCTGTCAGTGCACTTACAAGAACTGACATAATGAGACCTTTTGGAATTGTCTTTTCGGGAGTTTTCACTTCCTCACTCATTGACACAATAATACCGTAACCATTGAGAGTCAAAGAGGAAAATTGGATTCCCCCAATTATAAAAGCAAGAGCTTTGGGCCATCCACTTCTTGATGCGTCAAAATGGGTGAGAATGTATTTAATATCGTGAAAGCTCGAAGAGAAAATTAAAAGAAGTAAGTCCATGAGGAGAATTGTGTATATGGTCCAGTAGATGCATAGCGTATTGAGTCTCTCAAGGTACTTTTGAAATTTGAGATTCACTAGCGAACTGAGAGCCACAATGAGAAAGAAGACCAACAACACTAAGACATCGTCGTGCTTGTAATCGGAGTGCTTTAAGCCAAATATGGAGAGAATGAATTGGGCTCCCCCAAAGGCACATGAAACAAACATGAGCCAGTTACCTAGCACGAGAAACCAGCCAGTGAACCAGGAGCTAATGAGTGAGTACTTTTCACTTGCGAGAATACTGCTGAAATGATAGACTCCTCCAGATGTTGGAAACTTTCCCGCTATTTCGCCTAACGACAATGAAATGAAGAATGAGAAGGTAGAGAATAGAACCCATCCCCAAAGAATTGTGACACTTGACCCGCAAACCAGTCCAATAGAGAGAGTCGTTGAGATACCAAACGGCACGTTCATAAGCGAAAATCCCAGACCAATTATGGAGACTATGGAGAATCGTTTTTTCAATTCCTGTTTATACTTGAAGTGCTCTACTTGCTCGGTTAAGTCGTCATCTTGCCAGATATCGTTGATGTCGTGTATGACATGTTCTCCGATATCTCTCAGTCGCCGTTGAAGGGCTTCTGGACGCAGTACTTCTGCGTTCACCAGCGTGGAGTAGCCATGATTGACTGCGTCCATTATGTGAGAGGGATTCTATCAGGCCGATGACTCCGAGGCGCCTCTCGAGCAGCTCTATCCACGCGCAACCATTTTATCAAAAGAAGACGAAGATAATATTCCGCCTTTCTCTGGCCTTTAAGCTATGCCTTCGAGTAGACCAAAAATATTTCCAAGTGGGTTAAAAAAAAAAATAAAACCTCTGATGGGCTGAAAAGAATAGCAGCGAGATAGACACGTCTATGCCTGATGTATATGCAGTCTCTACTGAACAGCTGAAGCCTGCCTACAATGGATGAAGACATCTATGATGAGTTTGGTAATCTTATTAGGGAGCCGGGAAGAGCGCTTGAGAGCTCTGACGATGAGAGTGTTGCAAACGTAAATTTTGAGCAGGGCCCAAGAGAGTTGCAAAACAGTGATAATGATACGCACGCAACTACCGCGACAAACGGGCACGGTTCGTCATCAGTGGTTCTTTTTGAAGACACGCAGTACTACCCTCAGCTTCATGAAGTATTCGGGCCTGATGTTGAAACCATCGTGGCGACTACAGATGCAAAAGATATTAGTGAGCCCATAGTGGAACCTGAGATACAGCGCGCTCTCAAGGTGGAAGAGCAAGGACTTCCCGAGACCTTTTATCAGAAACAGTATCTCTGGGAACTTTCACGGCTTCCAACAAAAGTGCGAAATGTTGCTTTGTGCGGGGCGCTACACTCAGGAAAGACATCTCTTTTGGATATGCTTGTTTTAGAGACGCATAATATACCTTCCTCCTACGACCCAAAGCGATTCAAACCTTTGCGATACACAGATAATTATGAATTGGAGGTCAAGCGGGCTATATCCATTAAGCAATCTTCCATGACACTTCTCCTGCAAGACTTGAAAGGATCGTCAGTTGTCTGCAACATTTTGGACTCGCCAGGGCATGTCAACTTTATAGATGAAGTTGCCGTGGCTGTCCGCACTGCTGATACCGTTGTGCTGGTAGTCGATGTTGTGCAGGGACTCACTAAAGGTCTGGAACTAGCTTTAAGTCAGGCACTTGCCAATAACTCTCCGATGTTCTTAGTTATCAGCCAAATGGATCGGTTAATATTGGAGCTTCGACTATCACCTCTTGACGCATATTTCAAAATAATAAATGTTATCGAAGAAATAAATGCGTTTATCAAAAACTCAGAGTTACTTGAGACGTATACTAGATCTTTCAGATTGTCTCCGGAACTCGGAAATGTGTGTTTCAGTTCGAGTGTGATGAACTTTTGTTTTTCGCTCAAGAGTTTTGCGTTGCTCTACTTGAAAAGAAACGGAAGTTTAGATTTGAACATTGACCTTTTTGCCAATAACCTTTGGGGGGATATTTATCATTTAGAAGGTAAGTTTACCAGAAGGATATCAGATCGCGCCTCACAAGCGCAATCTCGAACATTTGTGAAGTTTGTGTTGGAGCCAATATACAAACTCGCAATGATTACAATGACGAAGACACCCAAAGAATTGGAAAAATATCTTCGCAATTCTTTACAGATTACCTCGATAAATTCTTCAAAGTTTAAACTCGATGTTCGCTTGCTACTTAGGGAGGTGTTTTTTGCCTTTTTAGGTCCATGTTCAGCTCCTCTTGCGGACATGTTACTCAGGTCGCCTTCGCCCCTAGATAATAGCATAGAAAAGGCAAAATCAGTGTTTTCAGAAAAGATAGACGAGTCGCTCATGCAACATATTGCAAAATGTGATCCAGAAGGCCCGGTCATTGCATACGTATCGAAGTTAGTTGACAACAAAGATGCAACCCGCTTTTATGCACAAGTACGTGTACTATCTGGGACACTCAAAGCTTCCTCATATGTACAGCTCTTAGGTGAAAGTTATTCGAAAGAATATGACGAGGACATCAAAACGCAGGAAATCAAAAGAACATTCCTCTCTTGTGGAAGATACCGAGTAAATGTGGGTGGACTTTATGCAGGCTCTATTGGACTGATCTCAGGCCATGATATTGATCTGTTTATCAGTAAGACTGCTACAATCTATGATGTGAATATTGAGAAACAATATCTACAAATTGCAAAGCCGCTAGATAAAATATCCAAACCTGTTTTCAAAGTTGCTGTGCAGCCTAGTAATCCGTCTGAACTTTCCAAATTGATTGAAGGGTTGAAGAAACTGAACAGAGCTTACATTGGTAGCCAAATCAGGGTTGAGGAGGGAGGAGAGCATGTCATATTAGGATATGGGGAGTTATACCTGGATTGTCTATTACATGATCTGAGGTATTTGTACGCCGATCTGGAGATAAACGTCAGTGACCCGATGACTCGGTTTTCAGAAACGTGTCTTGATATGTCGGCAGTAAAGCTTTCTATCGAATCCAATAACAAAAAAAACAGTATCAGTGTGGTAGCTGAACCACTTGACTCTGAAATAGGAACTGACATTGAAAATGGTGTGGTATCTATTAATGCATCAAATTCTTTATTAGCAAAGCAGTTCAGGGATAGATATCACTGGGACGCGTTGGCAGCAAGATCTATTTGGGCCTTTGGACCAGAAGATAACAATGGCACATCAATTCTTTGTGATGACACTCTACCGGGAGATGTGGACAAAAAGAGACTATTAGAGCTCAAGGAGTCTATTAAACAGGGATTCAAATGGGCAACCAGAGAGGGTCCATTATGCGACGAGAATATTCGAAACGTGAAGTTTCGTATAATAGATGCGACTCTTTCTGCCAATTTTTTGGAGTCCAATGGAGCACAGATAATCCAGATGATGAGAAATGCGTGCTATGCAGCTCTCATGATTGCCACCCCACGACTTTTGGAGCCAGTATATGAGATAGAGGTAATATGCTCAATTGACAAGTTGCATGTTATTCGGAAGTTGTTAGAGAAGAGAAGGGGCTCAATCATGAAAGATATTGCTATTCAGGGAACGCCTCTCTACCGCATTATAGGGGCCATTCCGGTAATTGAATCTGTTGGAATCGAGACAGATATAAGATTGAGTGCAAACGGGAGGGCTAGTTGTGAGATGTTATTTTCCAGCTGGCAAGTTACTCCTGGGGATCCTTTGGATAAGAACAGCTATATTCCCGTTTTGAAGCCGGCATCTTTGAGTTCACTAGCACGCGATTTCACAATTAAGACACGGAGACGGAAGGGGTTGGACTCTGATCCTACTATAGCAAAGTATGTGGATAGTACTACTGTAGCTAAGCTACAAGCGGCTGGGGTTATCTATGACTAAGTTGAGAACATTAATGTAATAGTTAATTTATTATGAACCGTTAAAGTTTCAGTATCGCTCATAGCTTTCTCTTGTTACGTCTGCTTTTCCCAGGTCTCTTTTTCGAGCCTGTCTTATTTGAGGGACTGCTGTTTAGCTTTTGTCTTTTCTTGCCGTTTCTCTTGCTGTCATTTGATGATATTGTCTCTTCGACAGCAATATCAAACTCATCGTTTCCCATTTCGTTATTCTGTCTCTTTTTCTTCAAGGACTTGATTTTCTCTAAAGTGTTTTTCTTCTCTTTCTGTCTTTGCTGGAGCGTCTCGTGTTGCACCTGTTTTGAGAACTTCTTCAGCTGCCTTTGTCTTCTTGCCTCATCTCTTGCTTTCTTCTCGGTAGCCTCACGAACCAGTTTCGTTTTCAATTTCTCCATGTGCTCATCCGATTTCACCATTTCTGCGAAATAGTCCGCTGGTCTCTCAAAAGGTATGTGCAAAGCATGCAAATTCTTTCTGCCTTCTTTGGCGGCATCCATGGCCTGTTTCACAAATTCGATCTCTCGTCCAGTCTCGTCATCGAGATCAGTAATCAAAGACTCCACCCTGGAATGGTAAACAACACTCTGATGTTCATCAAATTGACACTTTTCCCACGGTAGACGAATTCTAGCGAGTGACTGCTTCAGCGCAGCAGAATTATTAATGACAAGTTTTGTGTGGGGAACAACATCGGCATCTGAATCAAGCTCAGCATCTGAAAAGGGTACCTCCTCGTTGTCTTCCTCGCTATTGTCTTCTGCAGAGGAAGTATCCTGGTTAAGCAGATCGTCTCCCTCGCTATCACTTTCGTCTAAAGCTTGTAGATCGACTTCTTCCTCTGAGTCTTCAGATTCTTCCGACTCTTGATTATCCTCATCAGGCTGTGCCTGGGCCTGGGTGGCCAGCTTTTTCAGCTTGCGCAGGTCTTTCTTGCTGAGAGCCTCACTCTGATACTCCTGGATAGAAATCTCTTCGTCTTCCTTTGGTGCGGTCTTTTTCAAAGATTTTTTCGCTGCTTTTGCTCCGGACTTGGTGTGCTTTGTAGCCGGAAGCTTTGAGGACTTCAGTATGCTGGTCATTGTGACAAGTGTTGGGTGCTCAAGCGGCGTTTTTGAGCCCTTGTAGACCAGCCCAATACAATCAGCTACGGTACTTTAAACTCTTACTTGTAGATAATAAAATTAAAAAAAATTTTCAGCAGGCCATAAAGGGAAACTGTTTTGGAGATGGGAAGATATGACAATCGACACGAGTACAAGCGCTTCTTAGAAATACTCCTCTTCACCTTCATCCAGCAGCAAGAGAGAGTAACAGCCTCTTAGAATTACACTGAAATCACACTATGAGTAGCAAGATAAGCTCCAAGGAGAAGTTTGTGGCCATTTTCCCCGAGATTGTGGCCGAGTTAGAGCAAGTGGCTAAGGGCTATGGTATGCCCCAAGAGGCCATCGAGTGGTTCACCAAGAACCTCAACTACAACACTCCTGGCGGAAAGCTTAACAGAGGGCTGTCCGTTGTTGATACATATGCGCTACTGAAGGGACACAAGTCTGTCGACGAACTTCCTGCGGACGAATACAAGAAAACGGCCATCCTCGGCTGGTGTGTGGAGCTTCTGCAAGCGTATTTCCTCGTGGCAGATGACATGATGGATAAGTCGATAACCAGAAGAGGACAGCCTTGTTGGTACCGGGTTGAGAACGTGAACGAGATAGCTATCAATGACTCATTTATGCTGGAGGCAGCGATATATGTGCTGCTCAAAAAGCACTTCAAGGGGGAATCTTGTTACGTTGATCTTCTCGAACTGTTCCATGAAGTGACATTGCAAACAGAACTTGGACAGCTTCTGGATTTGATCACCGCGCCTGAGGACCATGTCGACCTGTCAAAGTTTTCGCTGGCGAAACACTCCTTTATTGTGATTTTCAAGACAGCCTTCTACAGCTTTTACTTGCCAGTGGCCTTGGCGATGTATGCTGCTGGTATAACTGACCCCCAAGATCTGAAGCAGGTCAAAGATGTCTTGATCCCACTAGGAGAGTACTTTCAGATCCAGGATGACTTCCTCGACTGTTTTGGAAAGCCTGAGGATATTGGTAAGATCGGCACAGACATCATGGACAACAAGTGCTCATGGGTGGTAAACACAGCTCTCAATGTGTGCAGTCCTGAACAGCGGGCCGTTCTGGATGCTAACTATGGGCAGAAGGATTCTGAAAAGGAGGCTATCTGCAAGGCTCTTTTCAAGGAGCTCAAGATCGATGAGCTGTATTTCCAGTACGAGGAGCAGGTGGTGTCCAAACTGAAAGCTGACATTTCCAAGGTTGACGATTCAAGGGGCCTCAAGGCTGAGGTGCTCACTGCCTTCCTCAACAAGATCTACAAGCGTCAAAAGTAAGCCCTTTGGGTATTTGATAAATAAACGGCATCTGTTTGCGACTTAAATACTGCTTATAGAACAGAACACCCATCAGAACTGGCTCTTGGAGGGTACCCTTCAGGCCCGCTTGCTCCCTGTGCGTGGGCGCATGTGCACCACTTGCTTTTGTCGATAGGATCCATAGTGCTGGGCACGTGCATTCCGCATCCGACCCAGGACACGCCCTTGCATCTAGAACAAACTGCTTCTCTGCACATGTTTCGTAGAGATTGCCGTTCAAGTTGATTCAAAGAGGAAGTTCTTGGATGTAGTGCGCAGAGACCAGCACCCAGCTCCCAAGAACCGTAGCTTGACTGTCCGTCCCCGAACTCGTGGAGTCTGTACGATACGCAATGCACACAACCTGCTGTCCGCGCCGTGCTCCCCGGCCTCCCTACAAGAGAGGGGAAGGGAGGGAACTCTCAACTTTGTCGCTGGTGCAGGGTTGTCTGATTGCTCTTGTGGTCTGCGATTCTTCGCATTCCGCTGCGGAAGGCCTGTGCAGCCAATAAGAAGCCGGCAGCGCTTTTTTTGGTGCGACTTTTTCAGAGAATGTTTGTTTTTTTAGCCTGGTTCGAGGTGTGGGCATTAGCGGGCAGGATGCTCAATCCCCGTGCTGTGTGGTCATGTGTTTCAGTCTCACCTGACATTTGAAATTATAACAAACATCAAAGTATCAACAAAGGTGAAGTTGCAAGGCTGCTGCTGCTGCTACATTGGAGGTCGAGCGCGTCGCGGGATCTCATTAGTGCTCAGCTGCAGAGTGTTTCACCGTATAGCATTGACCTGCTCCTTCCCCCCACAAGTTTCAGAATGTCTACAAGCAACGCGCCCTTAGCTTCGATGGAGCTGCCTCCATCCAAGCGAGCGAAACCAGATCTCGCGAAAGCAAACGAGCCAGGCCTGAAAGACACCGAGCAGCAGGACCGCAAACTGGACGATTCCTCTTCGGCGATTGACTCAGAGCTGGTGGCCAAACAGCACTCTGAGGAGGCGGCTTCGATGAAGGTGAAAAGCTCGTCATCTGACCCGGGAGCACGTGCTACTGCTGAGGCTGCTGTCGCGGCGGAGGGGGACGCTTTCCCAGCAGCAGCTTCCACAGGTGGCCCGGGTATCCCTACCATGACAGTGCCGCAGTCTACCACACTGCCGGCGGAGCTGACCTCAAAGCCAGCAACAGGCACCGAGGAGTGGCACAAGTGGAGAAAGCTCAACCACAAGGAGGTGGAGAAGAGGAGAAGAGAGTCCATCAACCTGGGTATCAAGGAGCTCCAAGACCTACTCCCAACACAAGACCACAACAAGTCGCAGATTATTAAGCGCGCAGTGGAGTACATCAAGAGATTGAAGGAAAACGAGGATGCAAATATAGAGAAGTGGACTCTGGAGAAGCTTATTACAGACCAGGCAGTTAGCGAGCTTGCAAATTCCAACGAAAAACTAAAGACCGAACTTGAAAAGACATACAGAGAAGCCGAGGGCTGGAGAAGAGCATATAACCAGGCGGACCACGAGATTGAGGAGCTCAAGAAGCAGCTCAATCAAAAAAGCTGATCTGGCTGCCCTTTGGTACGCGCTCAAAAACCCGGCCTCGACAATGTATTCTTTAGTTTTCAGCTTTCACTGCTGAAATTGTGTAAATGTTTGATTTAAATTCATATCTGAATTGCGCTATTTATATCGTGACCTCACGTAACAGTACACCCTCGTTTCCTTGCCCCAAGGAGCCGAGAATCTCAAAATCGCAAGTCAGTCTCTCGGGCGTGCTGACTGGCGGAGCTCCATCGAACCTCAAGATCGAAGAGGAGCCTGCGTATAAAAGCTTTCCTTCCATCCCAGACCTGTTACATATGATTGCCAGCTTGCGGTCACTGTGCGGTTTCGTGAAAAGGGGATTCAATCTCAAAAGCCAGTATCGTACGGTGCTCATGTCCGGCACACATCTATCGAATTCCTTCAGGGAGAATCTTCTTCGCTCCTGTGACGGATCAGTATTGAGCTCATCGGGGACAGGCTTCTGATAGATTTGGGCGTATCTGTCTATTTCAGTGGAGGTCCAGGTGTCGCTCCAAACAGAGTTCATCCAGGCTGTTGGAACGAAAACCAACTGAACTCCTTCCCTGTCGCAGAAAGACGAGAACTCATATTTTTCAAAAGAGGCCTTGAACTCGTACGGATTTAAGTCCATGCATATGCCTATAGACGATCTCAGGAGGGACGTGCCGATCTTTATATCAAACGCCTGAAAGCCGTCCAGCGACTCTTCTGCGCCCCACAGCTTGTCAGTCTCGTAGAGAAATGACTTGCGGTAATTGAACACCATGCTTCCACTAGGATCTATCAAAACGGCCGAGTTGTATATTTTGAAGGAGCCTGAACTCAGTGGGTGTTTTTCCGGGTAGCCTAACAAGGTGTGGCAGCCATACTTCTCCGATATGCGCTTGCCAAGATCGAAAGAGTGCCCCTTTCCCTGTATCTCTAAAAACGGCTCAATCTGGGCTTTGCTGGCGAAATTGTATCCTGTAAGCGCGAGTTCGGGCAAAATCACAATATCAAGAGGGCTAGTTCTACCACTGACTGCTGCCTCAAGAAGCCTCAGCGCCCTTTTGCTGTTCTCCTCGACCTGGCCAATGGCTGAGTTCAGCTGAACAGCGGCGATTCGCAGCTTCATTTTGAAGCACTGGCTTATACTCTTTTTGCACACCAGTACGGCACACTATGGTCCACCCTAAAGAGATCGTGCGCAATAAAGTGCGCTCTCAATCACTCACTTGCTTGGTTTGAACAAAAAAAAAATAATACAGGGCAGTACCTATATTTCATCAACAGCTAGCTAGCTAAGAACAGGTTCACCGCCCGCTGATGCTGAGATAGAGCCCGTACTTCACCACCACATTGCAATGACTCCTGAGGTCCCTGACATACTGCTCGACCCGTCGCTAAAGGTCTGGGTCTTGCTGCCAATCTCAGCAGTCATGGTCCTGGTGGGCGTTCTTCGGGCATATATATCAGTGCTGTTGCGGCCGGCGCAGAAAGTGCAAGACTTTAGACTGATAAGAGAAAGACAGCACATCAGCAGGCTACGTAATTTCAAGCAGCACAGCAGCATCTACTGCTTCAATTCCGAGTTTCTCGCAAAAGCACACTACTACCAGGCCGAGTACGCTGGAACAAAGTATCTCAAAGATAAACCTTCGGCCACAAGTGAAGTAAAGAACCCATTCAGCGACTCAAACGCCTCCGACATGATGATGCAAATGATGAAGGGGAACATTGCAAACTTCATCCCGCAGACCGTGATCATGTGGTGGGCGAACTTCTTTTTCAAAGGCTACATCGTTATGCGACTCCCATTCAGCCTGACCTATAACTTCAAGAGCATGCTTCAGAGCTCCATCAATACTCCGAATCTCGATGCTTCCTACGTTAGTTCAATCTCTTGGTACTTTGTGAATTTAATGGGTCTCAAATCCGTGTATTCGCTAGTGCTGAACGATTCGGAGATGGTGGACCAGCTGATTGCTTCCCAACAGCAACAGCCAGCAGTCCAGCCGCCAGTCGCCGGAGCGGGGCCCACTGCTGACAAACTTTTCAAGGCCGAGCTTGAAGGAATACAACTCATAGACTTTAAAAGCTCACTCGACAATATTGAGAAACGCTACCTAAATAAATGGTCTAAAAATGTGCATTAGTACTATTCACAAGGTTTTAAGATACTTCACAAGTTTCTCCTTATAAGTCGAGTCCAGCCCAGGCAGAGCTTCCTTCCTGACCTCCCATGGAGCATTATCTAGTAACTCAAGCAATCCGCTAGCCTCCGCTTGAGTTAAAGGTGCTGAGAGTCTATCTATCCACAGCTTTGCGGCTAAAGGCGAATGATACTGACAGTACAGTTGCACTATGACTTTGTTTGTCACATCGTCAAAATCATCAAAATCATATGATTGGAGATGTGAGATCATTGCTGTTAGTCTAGTAGCGGCTTTTCTTTTTCCTCTTTTCTCATAGAGTTTAAAGAAATGGTTCAACACTGCTATGTTGAAGCCGGGCAATTTAGGCGCGTGCCCTTTGATTCGAAGATAATTCATAAACCAATATATTTCATCTTCATTCATCCAGCGGAGAATAGCACTCAAGCATTGCGAAGATAACATTTTCATGTTCTCTGGCAATGAATAACTGATATGGGCAATATAAGCCATGAAAATAGTCCTCTGATTGCTAAAGGTGGAGTTTAAAGAACTTGAAACAGAATTAATCAACATAATATACTTTTCAATCACACCGGCGGGTGGGCAAAATCCTCTGTCAGCCAAAGAAGATAACACAGCCGATGAGCTTTGAAACTCTCTTTTGTTGATGTATGCTTCCAGTAGTTTGACTCCGAGTAAAGGAGAGCATGTTTTATAAAAGTTTGCGCCGGCTTGTAAATTGTCGATATTAGTTATGATCAGGTTTATGTGGTCCAGCTGCTCGAGCTGGCATAGCAGGTGGATGACGTTTTCCAGCTCATCTTTTTCAAACTCAGCTATATTGGAGTTAAAGTATGAGAGCAGCTCAGTAAGATATGTTTCTTTTGAAGAGACTTTGGTGGTGAGTTTAATCAAGGAGACGATTATCTCAAAAAGCGAGTAGCGGCTGGTGGATTTATGTTTGGCAAAAAACTCTACCAGATTTTGGACACAAACTCCTGGCGTCTGTGCCAGAAGCACAGCCTCTTCCTCTATATCTTTGGGCAGCTCAGGCCCTTTGAACTGGAACCTGCCCTCTATCAGCTCCAGCTTTCTGGTGGGGCTCTTTGGATGTTCCAACATCAGGTCCAAGATGTTCTTGTTCAAGGCCGGTATATTTCTCTCATGATGATCATTAATGCTTATGGAGTCGCGGTACTTTGGGTGTAGTTCCAACGATATGGCGACCTGAGCCAAATCACTGGCCCCAAAGACAACAAACGGGTTTCTGTACGATTCCTTCTCTTCCAAAGAATGTGGATTTTTGAGCTTTGCCGGTATGCTGACATCTGCTGGCCTGGTCGCCTCTCTTGGATCCTTTAGCAACAGCTCGAGACTCTTTACGTCTCCGGTTTCCACAAAGCCGCTCGCATCAGCTGGGGTAGAGTTCTGGCTCCTCGAGAAGGTGTGCTTCCAACGGCTCAAACTTCTCACCGTTCTGCGGGGCCGCAAATACCGGCCACAAGAGCTCCACATGATGCGTGAACAGAGATTTTCAAAGCGAGCAAAGCATCAAGCGTAGCCTCGGCCTGCTGCGTGTCCTCGGAGCAAAAGGAGCACCCTCTTGTGTCACGATAGTTGTTATGGCTGGACAACAGGCTTTCTCGGTCTGCTATAAACTTGTGCTCATGCGGACGGAGGAGGGGGGTGGGGGGAGGGGAAGAAAAAAAAAACCTGTCTGGAGTGTGATTGAAAAATCATTGCCTAATGAATGCAGCTGGTATCCGTGTTACCGGCAGCCCGTACGCGCATCAGCACAGAGTATAAAGGGACCATCAACCACACGACCCTCATTCTGAGAGCTTTGTACTGACTAGCTTGCGCCAGTGAGTGAACGGGAGCTGGTACTCACTGCAGGGCCTTTTTGTCTGCGTGTTTCTTTCTGCTTTTCCTTTTGGTCGATACCTGGGGACAACCCACAGCGGCTCCCGTATCGCAAAATGCCGATCCCCAGTCTGCTCCTCCGCATCGTCGCCAAGGCTTTCACAAAGCTATGGTGTCTCCTCTTTATCTACACGCTTGTATCAACAGTTATTCCAAACTATCTGAAGTTGCACAAGCCGCTGCCCCTCCGCGATATAGATGGGTACCAGAATACAACGTCCTTCTATGCCCTAAATGGTGAAACAATTGTCGCGAACCATCTGGTGGACTCCGATATTATCATTATCACCGCGCATCCAGACGACGAGTCCATGTTTTACGCTCCGACAGTTGTGGAGCTGTCAAAAGCAAACTACCAGAACCACCTCCATTTAGTATGTTTTTCAGATGGAGGTTATGATGGCTTGGGAAAAGTACGTCAACGTGAGCTTCAAATCGCAAGCAGAATTCTTGGATTTGATACCGTCATGAGCCTCAACTACCCTGATGACATTAACCTGAGCTGGGACTCCAAGGAAATAGTCAGAAACTTGACCGAAGTTGTTAGCAATCTCAATCTTACCAAACCCCAGCTGGTTCTCATCACATTTGACGAACAAGGCATTTCAGGTCATCCAAACCATATATCTCTGTTTAGCGGAGTTAGTGATTATGTGAGGAGCGCATCTTCAAGCACACCTATGCTGTTTTTGACTCTCAAATCATGGCCCATTTATAGCAAATTTAGTGCCTACATCCAATCCAGCTTTCAGCTTATGCTGAAATATACCAAACGTCAGGATTCGATTGTTTCATTTGGGCGGGAAGTACTTGCTGTTCTTGGACTTCAAGACAAATGGTTTGGATACAGTGATCACATCACGAGGGACAACCACGAGAACATTTTGATCTATAGCGATATCCATTCTCTCACAGTAGGATGGTCCGCAATGATATTTGGGCACTACTCCCAGGTTGTGTGGTTTAGATGGCTGTGGATATTACTGAGCAGATACATGAACTCGAATGAGCTCATATTTGTATCACAGACTTAAGCATTCAGGCAGGCCGAAACTCCCCCCACCCACAAACTCTTGATACCATTAGCATCTCAGCATTTAGAATTTTTTTCTACAGAGTACATATATTGAAGAACTACCAGAACTCCATTTCACCGTCATCGTCATCATCGTGAATGATGCGCATCTTGTCTTTTTCGTTTTGCTGCTTCATTCTTATCATGAAAATGTTCTGAGATCTCTTCAGCTTTGATTGTAGTACCTCCCGCATTCTTGAATTAGTAGAAAACTTTGCGATCAAGTCTCCCGCTTGGTAGAACAGCTCCCTTCGTTGCAGTTTTACTCGGCAAGCGTTCAGATACGACAAAAGAACGTTCTCATTGTATGATGCATCGCCAGAAGTTCGATTAAGTTTGGGGTTCACCAGCTGTCGGTGTATCTCTGGAAGATCCTGCAAAAGTGACTCAAGACTTGAGTACTTGATTCTCAATTTGATGATATCTTTTGACGGCCGTCTCACATGTTTATGCATCTGATGCCATAATACATCAAATGTTTCGTGCTGTAACGTCAGCTCTTTCTTATACGCAGCTTCCGTAGCACCACTTTTCCACAGTTCAGTCTGAATATTTCGCAGTACATTTGTTGCTAGTAGTCCGGAGCACTTGAAAACTAGCCCCCAGAATTTCGTAGATTTGATCAAATCAAGCTGGTATGTTTGCATCATCAAGTCGCATACCGATACACCCTTTAGAAGTGCATTTTTGTGCGAATAAGCCAAAATTATCGACTCAAGAAGACGGATATTTGGATGATTTGAAGCTCTGATGGTATTGGCGTCCTCATTCGTGGATTTCTGCAATGGAGAAATTCCCCAGATTTGATATACATAGTTATCCAACGAAGCAACGTCACTGTGCTTGGCCAATGCAAGAATAATTGCGCAGTGCATATCAGTGTCAGGAATCAGTCCAGACTTATCGTATGCTTCCAAAAGCTCAAATATGGAAGATCCATGATATGGATAGCGATAGCCTTCAGGCAAACCTTTGATCTCTGAGTGATTAAGCATATAACGATCTATTTTCCAAAATTGTTCGTTTGCTTTCGCTAAAATCTTCAGCTTGATTGCCCAAATTGAATTCGTGAGCGCCAGCCCACGCTCTGAAGACTGTATGCAAGCGCCTTCAACTGAGGCAATGCAGTCAATTGCGTTCTTATGGTTCAGGTTATTAGCGTGCAGCTGAATGATGTTTGCGTAATCGTGAGTCTTCAACTCGACCGACTGTTCAAGTTGCTTGACGACTCGGCATATATTGTTGTATGAATTTCTTTTCAAGTTGCGTATGTGATACAGATCACTATCGCTTGTGAGCTTAGAGCTGTATTGTTTTTCACTTATAAAATATTTCACAATGTCTGATTGGTAGTCGACCAAGCGTTTTATCAGCAGTGAGATCTGAAGTGGCGACAAAGCTTTATACACAGCACAGAAATTCTTGTAATCACGTTTCAATAAATCAAGTAGCTCTTTGTGTCCATTTGACTTCAACAAATGTCGAATCTTATTGAGCCGAATCAAGTCGTCGCTAAGGAGCTGCTGTGCAGCGGAGGCAGCTGCGGTGCTGGTTTCCGGGCGTTTGGCACTGAGAAGCTTGGGCAACAAGGATACCAGATTTTTCCCAGTGAATGTATAACTTGAGACTTTTTCCACAATCTCCTTCTTCGGCTTCTGGAAGCCTAGTTTTCTCATATACTCCTTGTATAGATCGAGGTCTCGAATTGACACAGCGGTTCGATCCGGTTCAAGACTGTGACCATCTTGGGAGTACAGCCGACAGAGCCGGCTGCATGCTGACCTACTACACCTTACTGGCAGCATAGTCTGTGATGCTGCTACGCCACCTCGCTCCAGGTTTCTGAAATTGGAGTTTGTTGACCCCATCATCATATAGAGTTAGTCCCGAATTTTTCATCACGAGGAAAAATCTTGTGGGAAAGTGAGAGTTCACAGGATCTACCGGAACTTGAAGAAAAATTCTGATGTGTACAGGTGTACGGGTGTTGTTGATCTGCTACTACTGTAATGCTGTACTACGCTGCACAAGTGTCAGGGCTGTACCATACACCTCCCTGTGTGGAGTAGTGGCAAAGTGAAGTGGTATACAGTACCATGGTCGTCCTCTATCTTGCACTTTTCAAAAATCGTCCACTGCTATCCCTAAGCCTTGCTCCTTAGCAACCTTCAGGATGTATGAGCCAACAGATATGTCCATAATACAAAGACCAACAAGCTTGCAGAGCACAACCTTGCTCTCCTTCATGTAATCGACTTGCTGCCTTTTTTCCTTGCCGTCATCGCTGTAGAGACGCGAGAGCTCAATTAGAGAGTCCGCTCCAATGCCGTTCTGTATGAATTCGCCTGCCTCATCCAGACAGTGTTCAGCTGAATCGACGATAACCTTGCCACCTTTGCTAAGACACTCATTTTTAATCAGTGAACCTTCCATCTCGATCATGTGGGGCTTGTAAGATCCTATTGTACCAATAAAAACCTTTTCCTTTGTGTTATTAGCCAGGTACGCTTGCAATATCGTTGGCTCAGTGGATGGCACACAGCCAAAGATACAAGAGGCGTTGGAAAACTCCTGCTCCAACTGTTTCACGTCATCAAGCGCAACTGCGGCAAATTCAATGTCTGTGAATTCTGCAGACAGGGGATCAATAAACACCTGACCTTTTTCAATCGATCTGTTGACGACGACAACCCTCGTAAACTTGGTGGAGTATAGAGTTAAAGTTAGTCTAATATGCCATAATGCTTGGTCACCAACACCATAGCATATGAGAGTGTCTGACTGTGAGCCACTAGAATCCAGCGGAAACGTTTTCACCAAAGCCAAGCTGGTGCAAAGCGCAGTCCGGAAAGCTGTGAGTGTTTTCGCATTGAGAAGCCCAAGCGGGAACCCTACTTCTCGATCAAGTATGGCTGTAATACCGGTAAATCCCTTCTTTGAACCTGTCAGAGCTTTCATTCCAACATCCTTCCCGGTAGAGGCCATAAAGAGATGTGTAGCATACGAAGTGGTGCTCACGATTCTTGGTGGGATAAGACTGTGATCGTTTTGGTAGTCAATCAAAGCCTTAACCAACACATTTTGGTAGGCTTTGATTTTATCCACAGTCAAATCGCGGAGTAGCGTGGAGATTGCTTTATCACTGAGGATCAGCATATATGTGGTGATAAAAAATTGAGCACTTGGCAAAAGTCAAGTCTGCGATAAGATGGGCCTGACTTATCCCTGAAAGTGCTGGACTGTGAATAAATGATAGTTAGATATCGGATTTTGAAATTTTGTCACCCCAGGAAAAAATGGTTCCCGGAAGAGCAATTCGCGCTCTTTACCGTTAAGCAATCAATCACCCTTCCATGAGCTGTGGAGCAGGCTTTCTGGCAATTTTACATCCATGGTTGTGCCTCTGCTATTGGCATCTGTTGTGTCTGTTTCGCCATAGGTCTTCACACATATCGAATCATTATGTAATATTGTGGCTTTATCTTTCGTCCTCTCAAAGTTCTGTTTCTTGGTGAGTGCTCGGCAAGGACGTAGTTCAACCTTTTGTACAGTTTGATCGCTCCCTCATTAGCGCTGAAAACTGTCAAAGACGTTCCTTTGACGCGGGAGAAACTTTCTGTGAAGTGCGCGTCAGCATTAAGCAAGCCTGGTATCGTTCCAAACCAGTCAAGAAGCTGGGTGCCCAGGGCCATTCCCTGGTACCTTTTGCTCAGTTGAATCTCGTAAAGATACAGCACGAGGTTTTCGTTGTCGGAGACAAGTTTCATGGAAAGAAACCCCACAAATGCTTCTCCATCGATTGAGGTCTTATCCCCAAGAAGTAGGTAGATCAGCCCCGCTTCCTTCATCTCGACAAGTTTCTCTCCTTTCCAGTCCCTGCCGTGGATGCGACGATACAATTCCCCAAGGTTCTCATCTAACAGCTCGACACATTGCTCCAGATGCTTCTTTGAAAGGCCCTCGACTCTGAAAAAGCTTGTAGTGAAAGCGCGATCCGTGATTGCCCCACCAGTGTTTAGGTTGATTACGGGAGCAGTATTTTGGAGTAACTTGTAGAGAACTCTACTCTGTTTAAGCTCATCCTGGCTCCCCAATGGTAGCGCATCCAACATGGTGGAATGTACGCCAACGGCTGCTACGGAACCACTCTCACACCGAGGCAGGCATGCGGAGTTCCATTCCCACCACATTCCTGCCAAGATCTTCTGCAATCTCACCATCTGGTGTATGAACTACTGTTTTTTTTTTTTTTCAATGGTATCGAAGTTGATTAAAGAACTACATACAGTTGAATCTGACTCATTTCCTCAAGACATATCGAACTGGGAAGAGCGTTCAGTGAGCAGCCTCAGCTTGTTCTCAGTCTGTATAGGTTTATCTTGAAAACATGACGTTCGATATAAGTAAAATAGCCCGACCAAATATTCTTTCCTTGGAGCCGTACAAATGTGCAAGAGATGATTTCAAGGAGGGGATTCTGCTGGATGCCAACGAGAATACGCACGGGCCTTCGATCAAGTTCAACAGCGAACAGGAAAGAAGTCTTGAGCTAAACAGGTACCCTGATCCTCACCAAGAAGTTTTGAAGCAGCAAATCTGTAATTTCAGAAATGGTGAGGCAGAGAACGAGAACGCAGAAATACAGATCCCAAAAGCTAACGGTGAGAAGATACCACTGACGCCAGAAAACATATGTCTTGGTGTGGGTTCAGATGAGTCAATTGATTCTCTTTTGCGTTGTTGTATTCAGCCTGGACAGGAGAAAATGATGATATGTCCACCGACTTACGGCATGTATTCCATTTGTGCTATCGTCAATGACGTTCAAATTGTAAAAGTGCCCCTAGACTTGGAGACATTCCAGATTCGTCCAAAGGCAATATTGGAGGCGCTAGAAGCCGACAGAAGCATTAAACTGATATACGTCACATCTCCAGGAAATCCGACTGCGGCAAAAATCAAATCTGAGTTGGTGATTCAACTACTAGAAGGAATTTCTGAACTTTCATGGAACGGACTTCTTGTTCTTGACGAGGCCTACATAGACTTTTCTCCCGTTGGATCCTCCATGTCAGTTTTAGTCAACAAATATTCTAACCTCACAGTTTTGCAGACGCTGTCCAAGTCCTTTGGCTTGGCAGGTATAAGATTAGGCATTTGCTACTCTAATCCAGTGGTTTCGCTCCTTTTGAACTCGATGAAATATCCTTACAACATCAGCAACCTAACTAGTGATGTCGCGATAAGAGCCACCACGCCGGAAGCGCTGGCTACCATGAGGGCGAAAGTTGAAACTATCAAATCTGAGCGCACCGCAGTCTTGAATGAACTAATGGCAATGGATAGAGTGGGAAGAAACATTGGTGGGCTTGACTCAAACTTCCTTTTGGTTGAAATTTTAAACACAGCTGGTGTCCCAGATAATCAGGTTGCAGAGGCTGTTTACTTGAAGATGGCTACAGAGAGTAAGGTTGTTGTCAGATTCAGAGGAAAAGAGCTTGGTTGCACCGGTGCTCTTAGAATCACCATTGGAACCAAAGATGAGAACAAGATTATGCTGCAAACTCTTTCCTCCGTATTAAAGTCACTATAGAGAATAAAATTGAGAAACTTTCTACAAACAATCTGAGTAACGTTTAAGCCAGCGCATCTCTAGCGAAGTTTGGTAACACGAAGGAGCTCTTGTGAATCTCTTTGTTGTAGTACTTGAAAAGCTCCTTTTCCTTGGTTGCGTCGATTTTTCTGAGGGGTTCCCGCACATTAGCGCTCGCATCCTTAGAGCAAATCATGAATCCAATCTGGCCAGAAGGATAGGTTGGAATTGTGCAGTAGGCGTATTCAGATACTGGGAAAATCTCTTTGCAATCTTTCTTCAAGCCCTTAATGATGTTCAAGTGCAACCAGATACTTTCTGCCTGTGTGCTTATCACGCCCTTGTCCGTCAGAGCGTTATAGAGCAGCTGATAGTAAGGCTTTTGGAAAAGGGATTCGGCCGGTCCCTCGGGATCTGACGAATCAGTGATGATCACGTCAAAAGTGTTCTTGTACTCGTCGAGGAACTTGAATCCGTCACCGATGTGGACCTTAACTTTCGGATGGGAATAGGATTTAGACATTTCCGGTAGATACTTTTTCGAGGCATTAATTACGCCTTCGTCAATGTCACACAAGACTGCCTCCTCGACGCTTTCGTGCTTGACAATCTCTCTGAGAACTCCACCATCACCTCCTCCAATGACGAGAACCTTCTTAGGGTTAGGGTGCGAGAAGAGAGGCAAATGGGCGATCATTTCCTGATAGGCAAACTCGTCACGTTCTGTTGCCTGGATAACGCCGTCGAGCACTAAGACGTTGCCGTAGTCTGTGGACTCGAAAACCAGTAAATCTTGGTACTTGGTCTTCTCGACATGGAGAATCTTCTTTACTCTCAGAGACATGGCCTCACCGGGCCACATTGTGTCCGAGATCTCGGCGAACCATCCGTCCTTGATTGTTGGGTGTGTGAGCTCAGACATGGTCTTGTTGGCTGCGTTGCTGGGCGCTGCGATCTATAAGGAGCTGAGCCAGGGAGCCATCAAACGTTATCAAGGCCGGGCTGAATAGCAGGCTGAAAATTTTTTTAACTAAGGGCCACTCGGAATTTGACCGCTGCGGCGAGAGCCGAGCCCTCGCGCGTCTTTGTTATGTGAGCTCGCCAAGAGCAGCTTACACTGTTTTAGGGAGCAGTCACAGAAAAAGGTTGTTTCTTCCTCTATCTCTCTCCGTCACCTCTGCCTTCTACCCACTACACTTCAGGGCGGCCTCTGCAGAGCTTCCTGATTGCCCAATCTCCCGGAAAAGGCAAGAAGGATGTGCTGATAAACGGCCGGATCTACACAAGGGCCCTGCGTGGATGGGCGCTGTGGCGCCGCGCCGCCCGCTTGCAGCTGGCTGGTATTTTTTGGTAAAACCAAGTTACCCGGCCGAATACACCGCGGTTAACAGTATTGTGCAACCTGCTGCTCACGCATGGCGTGGGGGAAAGGGACGGGACGAAGGAGTGTCTCAAAGCGTAGATTCTGTAGATAAGTTGGCATAGGGTCCCAGACTCTGTCAACCGGGGCGCATGTGCGTGTGCACGCGTGTGCGCTGCGCACGTCTCGCTGAACTTCGAAGAGAAAGCCAATACACAGAAGAAAGGAGCCCTCACGCTCGCTCGCCGCTGTCCAGGGCTGAAAACCCCGGCAGAGGCACTCCTCCCACCACACACATAGTTTTGGTGCTGTCACTTTGGGGGGTAGGGGACCGAGCGAGCGAGTGTGAGTGTGTGTGCTTCCTGCTTTTTTTTTTGTTTTTTTTTGTTTTTTGATTTTGCCCCCTAGAAGTTTTTTTCTTTTTTGTCCACTGTTAACCAGTGCTTGGAGATTTCGACGTAACGGCATAGCCACCAGATCTGCACCATCGGAGACCAGATCAGCAGTTTTCAAGACCTGCTCGGCCTCTGGAATCTCGCCAATCATTTTGTCGCGTGAGAGTAAAGCTTTGTGGGCACACGCGGCAGCACTAGTGTGACATCTGGCGGGGCTCTTTCTCTCTTTTTTTCTTTTTTTTTTTTAGACAAAAAAAAAGCGAACCAGCAAAGGAAGCTAGGTGATCCGGGATAGAAAAAGCCCACCATTGCGCCAATTGCGTATGCCTCGGACACAAGAGTTAGCATTTCTCTTCAACAGACCTGCCAAACCAAGATAACAGCAGGTACGCACGCCCTACCATTCTGAACACCATTTAGTCCTCGCCGCTGCGACGCCGTTTGGGGTTTTTTTATTGTAAAGCAAAGCCAAATCCAATCTAAAGCCACTTTACAAGTTTTTTTTTCGTTTGTGTTGCTCTCTGTGGGTACTTGCGCTGCCACAAGGGAGCATACTAAAGTTAGAAAAAAAAATTCACATTTACAGCTGCTGAAGATATGGCTCCTTCAGCTATTGAGCGTTTAGGCTTTAGTCCTGCTCCAGATTTCATCAATCACGAGCTTTCCATCTCGCTAGACTCCTCCAATGCGTTTGAAGGTCCTGAAAAGACGCTAGAGCTCTGGTTTACTCCCTCCGAGTCCCAGCTGCAGGATGTCCTCTGCGAGGACGGCCTCAGATGCATCCCGCTAGCGGGAATCGAACGTCTCCTAGACCAGGTGAGCTGCAAGATTCTGTCCAAGGTCTCCACGTCCGATATGGACGCCTACCTGCTGTCGGAGTCCTCTCTGTTTGTCTTCCCTCATAAGATGATCCTTAAGACCTGCGGCACCACCACCACGCTTTTCTGTCTCTCAACACTTATCGAGCTTGTCATTGAGCACTGTGGCTACGTGTTTTGCGACCTCGCGCGGCTGCACCGTGTATTTTACTCGAGAAGGTGCTTTATATTTCCTCACAGACAGAAGGAAATCCACCAGAACTGGGACAACGAGCTGCTGTGGCTCAACAAGTTTTTCCCTGCTACGAGCTCGAGGGCCTACGTTATGGGGGATGTGTCCAAGGACCACTGGTATCTCTACACGAATGGGGCCGACTACGTTGGCGAGGTGGAGGAGTACGACGAGGACAGCGGGCGGCTCGGCTACCCGCTGTCGCCTGCTCTGTCTGAGAGGCAGTGTGCAACGGCGTGCATTGACGAGACGTTTGAGCTTCTGATGACGGGGCTGGACGCCGAGGCATGTGCGCGGTTTCAACTGTCGCAGCACCAGAACAAGTTTCCGGACATGGACCCGGACACCGAGGACTATGGGCACCTGCTCGGGCACAAGATGATGGTGGACGCTGGGCTTGACAAGGTTGTGGATCCGGTGTCGCGCGGGAAGCACGATGCGTTTGCGTTTTCGCCGTGCGGGTTTTCGTCGAATACGATCCTCGAGGGGCAGTACTACTATACGGTGCACATCACGCCTGAGGAAGGGTGGTCGTATGCGTCGTTTGAGACGAACTACCCGCGGGCGGACAAGCATGTGCTTGTTCGCGACATCTTGGCTGTGCTGCGGCCGCGGCAGTTCTGCCTTGTATTTTTTGTGGAGGATCGCAGCGCCGGGGGCGGCGCTGCGGCGAAGCGGGGCCTCGACGAGCTGTGCGGGCAGGACGTGGCCGGGTACCGGCGCGTCGACCGGGTGGTACACGATCTGCAGCCTGGGTACCGGCTGCTGTACGCCTACTTTGTGCGGCGGGCGGACGAGGGTGAGTGAGCCTCCCGCCCCCTCCCCCTCTTTCTGCTGCCCCTGCCCTGGACCCGTGGCTTTTCCTCGGTGCAGAGAAGACATGTTGCTTACATATGCACCCCGTCCAGCATGGCATGGCATGGCCCAGCGGCGGGCCGCCCCGCGCTGAAACATTTTTAGCGCCAGTGGGTTTTTGTCGCCGCTGCAGCTAGCCGAGCTCGTGGACTTGTGTAGACAATAAAAATTCTTACAGGTAGATATAATGTTCCATGTGGTGTCGGTGGCAGAATCGCCGGCGCAGCAGACAGGCGTGCTCTGCTTTCCCCGGGCGGCGGCGGCAGCAGCAACGGCAGGGCAACTGTGCAGCGGCGCGCAAGCGAGCCGCTGCCGCGAAAGCAGCTGCCACCGCCAGCACAGGCAAAGCCCGCCCGCACCAGGCGCGCCTCCCCCTCCGCTGCCCCCTCCGCTGCCCCCTCCGCTGCCTTTTTCTAAGGTTACCCGCCCTCGCTCCCCCCTTCCCCCGCTCCCCGCCAATCACCGGCCGCAAATTGCGCCGCAACACCCGTGCACCCCTGCCCCCTCCTTCCCGTCCCGTTGTGTTTTTTTGTTTTCTTTCTTCTGTGTGTATATTGCTGGGACCCCCCCTTTTCCCACAAGAAAGAACACCGCATGCTTCCACATTACATATGCAATGCACTGCCTTCCAGCAAGCAAGAAATTAGAAAACAGGCGCAGACCTGTTGCATAGCCCCATTCCCAGATCTGACATAACGTTCTATCGCTGCCACAGGCTCAACGCAACGCAGCGCATCGCAGAGCACACACGCACGCCCTCGCGCACCCGCACACTCGCACCCTCCACTACCACCGCTCGCCTTGACCAGCCCCCGCCCTCCCCTACAATGTCGTCCTCTGAGCCGCAGTCCGCAGCTCAACAGCCACAGCAGCAACAGCAGCAGCAAACTGCACCCCAGTACTCCTCCGCCTCACCAGCCATCCCGCCTCTCTCCTCGGCCCAGGGCTCGGCCTCCGCCGTCGCCTCCTCCCAGGTCTACTCCAACCCACCATACCAGTACAACTCCTACGCCGGCTACACCACCCCGTCCCAGACAGCAGCCACCTCGCGCCCCTTTGACTACGCCGGCACCTCCTCCTACCAGCAGCAGGCCTACCAGCAGCAGGGCTCCCAGCAACAGGCCTCCCAGCAGCAGTACGGCGCAGTGCCCCTCTACTCAGGCGGCCAGTACTCGTACTCCCACCACCCACAGACAGACTTCCAGCAGCACACCGGACAGGCCTCCCAGCAGTCCCAACAATACATTCAGAGCCAGCCTTACGCCTCCGCGAGCTACTCCGGCTACTATCCCCAAGGCTACCAGCCCACCACTCAGCAGCAGCAAGTCGCCTCAGGCACCCAGCAGCAGACCTATGGCGCGTACAGAGGCTACCCTGCAGGCTACACCTTCTACCCTTCCTCAGGAAACATTCAGTCCACTGTCGGCGCCGCTTACCAGCAGGTGCCAGCCTCCACCAGCCTTGGAGTCGCATCGTCTCCTGGAGCTGCAACTTCCGCAAAGGGTGCCGCAGCCTCGTCGCACCAGAGAGTAGGCTCTACAAGCTACCCGCCAGTAAGCCCCTCTGTTGGCCAGCTTCAGCCCCCTGGAGTCCGCCCCAAGGTTACCACCACAATGTGGGAAGACGAAAAGACTCTTTGCTACCAGGTGGAGGCCAATAATGTGTCTGTTGTTAGAAGAGCAGATAACAGCATGATCAACGGTACCAAGCTCCTCAATGTCGCCAAGATGACAAGAGGCCGCCGTGACGGTATTCTCAAATCAGAGAAAACCAGACATGTTGTTAAAATCGGCTCAATGCACCTGAAGGGAGTGTGGATCCCTTTTGAGAGGGCATTGGCAATGGCGCAGAGAGAAAACATTGTCGACCTGCTCTACCCACTTTTCGTCAAAGACATCAAGAAGGTCATACAGCAAGGAACCCCTACGAATCAAGTTGGCCAGATGAGTATTGGATCCAAGCCGTCGTCTACATCCGTGACGCTTGTCGATAAGCCTTCAGCTGCTGCTGCTGTCGGCACTACAGGTTTGCAATCAAACTTTTCTTATTCTTCCTCAACATCGGCAAATCAGCAGCGCGACCCACAGGGTACGGGAGCTTATTACTATAACAATAACTACTACCAACAGCCACAGGCTGGCACCACCTCTCAGTCGCAATACCCTTCTGGGTATCAATATAATGGAGCTCCTGCTACCTCTAGCTAGGTCTTAAGAGAACCATTCTTCCTCCCTTTTTTTTGTTTGTTTCCCCGTTATATCAGTACTCCAAGAGTTGGCTACTCTTGATTTTGTTTCCCATCCCTCTGTTCTCGGCTCGTGTTTAGATGCAACTAAGTTCTGCTGCAGATATTTATGAGCATGCTTTTTGGATATGTACTTGTAATTATTTTGTTCGACCATCACCCAAACAAATTTCTTTGGTGCAATAAAACACAATCACCACCCCGATCTGGATCTAATCCAAAGCTGTAGAAGAACCCTTCAGAGGTGACCACTCGGATGTGCACGAGCTTCCTGCTCACAAGATCATCGTTTCCGTCAGACATCGGAGGACTGTCTTCCTTCAGATAGATAGACGGAATCAAATCCTCCGAAGTCTTCCCCACACCGACAACAGTTTTCGTCTCCTTAGACGCAGGAACCTTCAGCGAGGCAAAATGGCGATTGGGCTCCAATATTGAGGAGAACTTTTGTGGAAGGTATGTGCCCATCTTTTCGGCGGCTTTGCGTCCCAACGACTGGGATGTTCGTCGCAGCATACGAGCTACAGACTTCCTTGAACTGTCAACTAGGGGCTCCATGAGCTTGTCTTGATTGCCTGCAGAGTCAGTGCTGTGCAGGGACCCAATAGATAATTGCGATGGCTTTCTGTCCAGAGCCGGAAACATCTCCGCAGTCACCTCAGCATCATCATCTTCATCCTCCAGAGCCATCCCGTCACGATAAAAATCTTCTTCTTCTTGTCCCTCCTCTTCCTCATCATCATCGTCGTCGTCGTCGTCTACCTCAGGAACTCCCGCTTCCTCATCGTCCTCCTCGTCTGAGCTCAAGTGGTGGTTGTGGGGATATATGTTGGGAGACAGTATTAAAGGATTTTGTATCTCTGAGTATTTTCCTTTTGTGCGGGCTCGGTTGTTAGTAGACTTTATCGTGTTTGCAGCCTCCTCTTCGCCAAGCCTGAAAATATGAACCGTTTCAGTCGCGGAGCTGGCAATAACAAATTTATTGTCTGGGCTGAATGCTAGAGAGTATATTTTTGTAGGATAGGTGCCTCTTCTGAACTGATACAGCTTTATTCCAGTCGCTACCGAGAAAACTCTGACAATAGTGCCCTTGTCGCTGGCTGTCGCTAGGAGCGAACCATCTTTGCTCAAAGTCATTGCGGCAAGGGTCGTCTTATGCGCTTCAATAACGCTCGTGGGCTGTAGCGTCCGTGCATCGAAAATTATGACATCGCCGTTTCGAACCTGCTGGCTATTGGTTCCGCTATGGTTATTTGAATCGCTTTGAGTGCTAGGCGTCATCTTTTGTGAGGATGGATAGGCCAGATAATTATTTTCGGTAGAAGGCGACAACGCTATCAACCCACCTGGGTTAGGAGGCGTTTCTATGGTGTGTAAAAGTCTCATGTTGTTGATATCGTAAACATATATTGTTTCCTCTAGCAAAACGACCAGTCGGTCTCTGTTCATCTTCACTGCAAGAATCGCACCAGGGAATGTCAGCTCGCATATCGTCGTTTGCCGTTTTGTGTTGACAATCTTCAGCCGTCTTGGCGACAATGAATGCTGCTCGCCGATTCCGACTATGGCAAGCAAAGAAGAAGAAAAGAGCATTTCCACAACACCTATACTTCCGTCACTCTTTGCGAAACACTGACCAAACGGCTCGCAGTTATAGATTTTGTATCCATTGGAGAATCCCACCGATATACACGAAAAGTCTTGATTGAAGTTGGCAAAATTGATGGTATCGTTAGACCTCGGCTGATGTTTGCTGATATAAGCTGCAGCTGCCTGGTTGGCAGCAGTGGCAGCTTCCACGGCAAGGGGATTGGGCGCGCTCATTTCTGGGGACGCATGCAACTTCCCTTATCGCTAGCTACAAGGGCTATGGTCGGCTGGGCAGGTGATCTTTAGAGAAGGAAACCAGCTGCGCCCTCGTGACAGGTCAAGTCTCACTTCAAGTGCCAGAAAGCGCTTCTTGCGACTCCCTTCTAAAATTAATGTGCCCACCGAGCGAGGAGCAACCAGTACGTGTTGACAAACAGGTACTGTACAACCACAATATCAGAACTCAATAGAGTCTCGGAGTGGACCGGTGCCCGCCCCTCTAATTGACAAGACAACTCGGATTATCGCAGCAGTTAAAGGTGATGATTGTTTGTTGTTTATCCATTGATCACTAAAACAAATGTTAATAGTGGCTAACACGAAATAACAATTCTCTGCCTTCCCTCCGCCCCAGACCACTTGGTGTACAGGTGCGTATTGGACGCGCATATGATTTTTTAATTTACTTGGATATACTGTATGGGTAGGCAGAACTTGACATATAACGATTCGCCTGCTTTGAGTCAGAGACTGCCAAAACTCTTGAATCATACCGCTTGACTGCGCTGGATTGAGTGCTGTGCCTGATGGGCTGATGACTTCTGCTGGCGATGGAGCACGTCAGCTGCGCCAGGGCGCTCAGCAGCACGAAAGCTCAGACCTAGATAGCATCCTAAAGAGCGCCTCAACAGCCAGCCAGACTCTCGCTGCAATGAACTCTCCTCCTTCGCCTGACGGGGACCTTGATTTTACCAAGACGGTCTCCCCGCCAATAAACCATGGCCAATCCCCAAAGTTCATTGACCTTGTTAATGACCTATTCCTCCCGCTATTTGATTTTGGCCGGAGTATAACTACAAAGGCGACCAGACAGGGAATCATCGACAGATTTATTCGTCACTACAGACTCACTGTGGGGAATGACATTTTACCTGTGGCCAAGCTGGTCTTGCCAGGAAGGGATAGAGACAGAGTATACTTGATGAAGGAAAGCAGGCTGGGTGTTATTCTATGCAAAATATTAAGGATACCCAAGGCCAACTCTGACTACGCTAAAGTAACATCTTGGAAAAAGATGAGCTTTAATAAGGCTGTGAATTCGACCAAATTTGCTGATTTACTGACAAATGTTGTAAGCAAACATCGTGTAGATGTGGAAGGTGGTATTCTATCGATCGCCGATGTCAATAATTATTTGGATCGTCTTCACGCGGTTCCTGACCGCACCGTTGACTCAAGTGCGGAAGTACTGAGTGAGGCTATCGGTCAAATGAACAACAGTGAGATTCGCTTTTTTCTTAGGATTATACTCAAAGCTAACACAATTCCAGCAGACAAGCTGTTCATGCTCACGTGGCATCCTGATGCTCTTGTCATATACGATCTCACCCACAGTTTGGCGATCACATTCTGGGGTCTCACCGATAGGTCTATGAGGCTCAAGAGCTCAGAACGTACTGTCCGTGTCATGTATCCTTTTACACCACAGCGTGCAAGGAAAATTGATTTGGACTATGATGCCATAGCTGATTTTCAATTTGATAGCGGCTTTTACATTGAGCAGAAGTTTGATGGAGAGCGCATACAGCTGCATATCAGACAAAGGCCTGATGGTGAGTATGATTTCAAGTTTTTTAGTCGTAACGCCATTGATTATTCCTCTCTCTACGGTACTTCTTCTCTCCCCGAGTCGCCGGGATGCATTTCACCTTTCATCAAACAAGCATTGGCTAAAGGTGTGGAGACATGTATTATTGATGGCGAAATGATCAGTTTTGATCCTCTCACAAAGCGCAATCTTCCATTTTCGACCGTAAAGCCTACGGCTGTGCAGGCTATTGCCAATCACCGTGGTGCCTGTGAAGAGAATGAGGCTTATCCAGTTTATATGATGTTTGATATTTTGAATTTAAATGGAAACTCTCTGGAGAGTTATATTTTAGCCGACAGAAAACAAGCCCTTACTCGCGTGGTGGAGTTGCCTAACTCCAGGTTCCAAGTGGCTACCTATGATCAAGGATATAAAGGAAGTGACATCGAGGAAGCCGTAAAGGCAGCTATTCAGAGAGATGCTGAGGGGATCGTGATAAAGAATCCTGGATCTGTTTACGAAGTCGGGTTTTCACGAAGTGACAGTTGGATCAAGATAAAGCCGGTATATCTAAAAGAATTCGGTGAGAATTTAGATCTAGTGATTGTGGGACAAATCCCATCTACCAAGACATCGTACATCTGCGCTTTGAGAAATGACGAGTCTATAGATCGTGATAGCAGCGATACGCAAATGAAATGCCGTTTTTTGACCCTATGTACGGTCAGTAATGGGTTCACCTTGGATGACTATCGTATAATCAAGGAGAAGACTGATGGCAAATGGAGAAAGTGGACAGAGAATGACAAGCCGGATGAGACCTTGGTTAAATTTGGTGCCAAAATTCCGGAGATGTGGATTAATCCTCATGATTCAATTGTGATAGAAGTGAAAGCTACTTCTGTTGATTTACAAGTTTCCAGAAACCTCTATGCTACTGGGACAACGCTGTATTGTGCATACTGTACGCGCATCCGAACTGACAAGAACTGGGAAAGTAGCAGTACGTTGACAGAGTATAAGGAATCAGCTGATAAGGTGACGCTCGAGACAGAGCGCGCGCTGACACCGTCCAGACGCTCACGACCCACCAAGAAGGAGAAGGCAATACAGCTTCTGAACAATGACTGGTCAACAATGGAGAGTTCTTCCACACTTTTCAGTAACTACGTCTTTTGTGTGAAGACAGACTGCTTGTATATGTCTGTATGGCGCGATTGGGCATACTTGGCCAAACTGCTTGTCGAGCATGGTGGCACTGTTGTTCGTTCTCACGAAACCACGTTTCCTAGTGACAAGAAGCTGCTTATCATTGCAGACAAACTTACGCCAGAAGTCAGTTTTATTCAGAAAAAATATAACATCTTCAAGTTCAAATGGTGTGAAGACTGTCTTCGAATGAATGGCTTGGTGGCTCTGGAGCCGTCACACATTCTAAAGTGTGAAGACGCTTTACGTCGGGCAAGCCTGCTGCACGTTGACTTGTATGGCAACAGCTTCACTGTGGACCTTACTACAGAGTCATTGAAGGATCTTTTGAGTGACAATTTAACTGGAAAGTTTGGGAGCCATGCCGGAGAGGCCTCTGAAAATTTACTAACCTCTGCGGAACTCGGGGCGCTTGACAGGGTTTATCTGTTTCGGCACACCAACTTTTACATTCTGTCGGACCTTCCGGGACAAACGAGCATGCTTGAGGGACTCATCGAGCTTGGCGGAGGAAGCATCGCGGAGCGGCCGACGGAGTGCGCCTTTGTTGTCGTGATAAATGAAGACAGCGACTGGGTGCAGCGGCAGCTTGCCGAAATCAAGGCCCAGCTCTCGGCGAGTTTCAAGGCCGACAAGCCCACGCCGCGCATCGTGGCGAAGAGATATGTGACCGACTGTATCGACCAAGACGCGTTTGTTGACGCGTCCAAGTACCGCGTCTATACGAAGCGCCCGTACCTAGCGATCGGATAAGTCTTTCTGCTGCTCTCTCGCTCTTGTGCATATAAAGATGAACAGAGAAAAAAAAGCTGAATGTACAGGGAGTAAATTTACATAGCGCGATTCTTTGAAAGAAAAATGATTCGCTCACCGTTCACTACCAGACACAAAGAGCAGCGGCGGTAAGAGGCCGTTGGGTAGAGCAGACCGGAGCCGAAGACCCCAAATGGCAGCAGCACCCAGCGAGAGCCATGTTCAAGTCCTCCTTTGCAACACCGTGTAAGGCGTCTGTTGCCAGAAGGCGTGTCTCAATTCAGTCTGTGGCAGCGGTGCCAGTCAGTGTGTCCTCAGGAGCTCAGGCTCCGCTCGCCGAACATGTATCCACAGAGACGCCGCTCCTGCACGCATCCGTGCCTCAATCGGAACAGCCAGGCCTCGATGCGCCCGTGTTTGAGCCTGTCGGGAACCCGCAGTCGACGCTTGCAGTGAAAATCCCTCCCTCGCTGCCTGTGTACGTCAAGAGAGGCTCTCTCATGTCGATATTTGCCCAAAATGGACAGACAAGCTCGGCCGCAGCCGCAAACTCAAACTCAAACTCAATGGTTACGAGCTCTCTAGTGATGAGTCGACCGGTTCAGCGATTTCTTCGAGGAGGGTTTAACTTCTCGTATCAAAAGCTTGTGTCGACCTCCCCCATCAACGTGCTCGTCTCTGCTTACAGCGCATCGAGCGGCCTCATGTCAAAAGCCACAAAAACGTTCTGCAGCATCACGCTAGATGGTACTATAGACTGGGCAGTGTTTGAGCCTAAGGCTGTGCAGGTATATTCAGGCAACTCCCTCGGCATCTCGAACGTTGCTTATCCAAAGAAAGTATCAAGAAAAGGTATAAAAAGATTTGGTCTTGCGCGCGACGCCTCCCCCGGCTTGCGAACATTCTTCAAGAGCGGGTACTCCCTTGTCTCAGGTCGAGGCGTGGTTTCGCTCGTTGGCAAGGGGTCTGTTTTCAGACTGCACCTTGAGGAAGGTGAGGAAATTTCGCTGCGCAAAGAGGGTCTCTTGGCTTCCTCTGTCAAGGATACTTCAGATTTTGAGGATGGCTATTTTGTTGCGTCCCACTTGAAAAGGGAGCTGCAGCCTGAGATTGTAGACGATGACAGCCAGGAGATTGTCGTTAATCCAGACGAAGCACCAGCGCGGCCCTCGATTTGGAGCCGAATGTCAGAGCTCGCAGCACATATGCTGAGTATTGTCAAATTTCAGAGACGCTCCGTATTTGACGAACTCATAGGCAATGGGCCATTCATAAGAGTTAGAGGACCTCGAACACTTTTACTTCAAACAAACACTGGATATGACAAATTTGTTGTGGGATCCGGGCCTTCGGACTCTGCTGTATCCAAAGTGGAGCGTTTTTTGAAAACTAAAGGCAGCTTCTCGTCCCCGGAGCCAAGTCCACGCGATTATCTGAGCTATGTGACTGTCAAGGATGGCAAGGTCGAGGCCCGTAACACACCCGATTTCAGAGAAACCGTTGAGCATTTGGAGTCTTTGAAGAAGCAGACATGAGAGATTTAGTACATATAGGCATTAGAAACAACCATTCTATCCCCCCTTTCCCAGGCTCTTGGGTCAGAATATGACGTAAGCGCATCTGTTTTTTTTTTTTTGACTCAGGGAAAAATTAAGTTGTATGTATGTATGATAAGGCCGTGAAGCACCAACGACTTGATTTCTCTTGACTACAAGTAGGCATCTAGAGCTGCAAGATGTCGGGACTTGAGAGTGAGTGTTTTCCTTGTGTATTGGATTGCAAGGCTTGCTTTTGTACTAACTTGGAACGAATGTTGAAGAATCGTTATTTCAGCTAAAATTCACTGCCAAGCAGCTGACTAGGCAGTCGGCAAAGACAGCTAAGGAGGAGCAGGCTGAAAAGAACAAAGTCAAAAAGGCACTTGTTCAGGGGAACAACGACATTGCTCAGATATACGCGCAGAACGCGATCAGAAAGGGGCAGGAGCGCTTGAGCCTGTTGAGACTGGCTTCCAGAATAGATGCGGTCGCCTCCAGAATCCAGACAGCAGTGACGATGAGGGCTGTGACACACAACATGGCTCAAGTCGTCCGTGGAATGGACAAGGCCATGGAGACTATGAACCTGGAGAAAATAACGTTAGTTATGGACAAGTTTGAAGAGCAATTTGAGGACTTGGAGAGCTCGACTAACTATTACGAGAACGTCTCAAATGACATGAGCGCCGTGAGCCAGCCGCAGGACCAAGTGGAACACCTCATGAACCAGATTGCTGACGAGGCTGGTCTAGAGCTTAAGCACAAGATAGGCGACGCCAATGTGGAGTTACAGCCTGCTCTTCCAGTAGAGAAAGAGACTAATGTTCAGGAAGAAGACAAATTGTCGGAGAGACTTAGAGCGCTGCGTAATTAGCTCGGCCATTTACATGTTGATCGATTAATTGAACTTATTGTATGTATTAAAATGCTACGAAGAAAGAGCTGTCCTCTCCTTCAGTCGCCAGTAGTTGGCACGAATAGGATCCAGCTTCTGCCCGAGCTGCTTATATATATGAGCTTCTTCTTCACGTCGATGCTCTTTGTGATAGATGTCAGCCAGTACCTCTAATGCATACAAAGAAAAGTCCTCTGCTGTCTGGTCGCTATGCTTCAAGACCAGCTGCTTGAGGTCTGCAATGTCCAAGTTCAGCTTTGTATAAAGTCCTTTCAAATAGTTCCATGATGAAGGGTTAGAGGGAGAAACTTGTATTTTCTCCTCCACAAAGCTCCTTTCCTTCATCAGTGCGGAGCTATCCACCTGGTTTCCTCCTCTTTCATTTATCAACACATAGAACCTATGATTCCAGGCCGAATTGTTTCTGACGTCCTCCTGTATCATAGCCTCGGTGAAGCTAAGTTCGTCCTGATCCCCTTCTAAGCCGAATCTCTGAACGAGCCACCGGCGGTACGACCACACGTGGTAGTTTTTCTCGTCTTCCTCAAGCATGAGCTTGGTAATATGCAGCTCCCCGCCTAGGTCAAAGGCGAGCTCTCGCCAAAGCATTAGCTCAATGACCCTTGACCTATAGTGCCATATCTGGTAGTTCTTGGGGTTATCAATTGCAATCTGATCGCACCATTGCAGCTCCTTGGAGAAGTCAATATCCTGGACCGACTCCAGGATGTCGTATCGGTATGCCCAAACGGAATAGTGAGCGGCCGCAAGTTCGATCGCGAGGCTTGTCAACTCCAGGGCTCGCTTGGAGTGTTCTCCCACGCGCATCAACGTGCGGAGATAGCCCATAGTTTCTGTGTACTTGGGCGTGTATATGATCTGGCATAGCGGAGCGGCACCCACGGAAACGTGGGTGGGCTCAAGATCGGAGAAGTCATACGGAAGTTCATTCTTTGGCGTTTGCAGTCAGTATTAAGTTTAATGAGAAACAGAGAAAGAGAGATCAGAGCTGTTGGCACAGCCCTGCCCTCGTCGCCTTTTGTGCACCTACCATCGGTGTAGCAGTAGAATTATACACGCTCCCTAGCTCAGTTTGCTTCACCAGCCACAGCTCTTGTAACAGCGCAGTGGTGGTGAAAAGCTTTCTCTCTTGCTCTCTCTTTGTCTCTCCCTCTCCCTCTCTCCCTGCCTCGCTCTTTCAAGTCTCACCTTTTTAAATTTCTTGTAGCACTTTGTGCGACATAGTGTTTCATGACAGATCAGCCTTGGTTTGGAGATTTGTGATTATGTAATGTGCATTTCTAAACAATTTTAGATTAGATGCAACAGCCTGCTGATGCATCCTCATATGACAGTCTTCCGCGCTGGGGCAGCCGCAGGGCGGGGAAATTGAGTGCAGCCTAGACCTTCATGGGCAGGTACTTCGAGAGGCTAATACCAACCCGGCCTTCTGCAGACAGGGTAGTCTCGTTAGATCGAAACTAGACGGCGCAGATTAGCCCGGGGAAGCGGGAGACCTGCCGCACTACAGCCCGAGAGCTCTCGCCGGAATGTCCCGCAATCAGCCCTGCTTGGGTGGCATTGCAGACGGGGAATACGAGGTGGATATGTCTGGCCTTTTCAATGACATGGCCGACGTATTTGGAATAAGATGTAGGTATTGTGGCCAACCTTGACCCTGAAGACTTGACGCATACTAACTCACCTTGAACAGACGGATTTCGTCCAGACAACATCGATGTCGGCCGTAGTTCGGCAATAGCTATGGATAAGCCAGACAGCTACATCATTAAATCTGAGTCAAAACGAAGCCACAACCCGGCTGCGAGCTCTACAGCCGAGAGCGGTGAGCCTATCATGTTTGAAGGGAAATTGCTCCCGAGCCAACTTTACTCTCGGTCACATGCTGAATCCGCTTCCTCCTCCTCCTCCTCCTCCCTCTCCTCTCGCTGGTCTGGCATGAAGCACATGCATACCGATATTGTCATGATCTATGACGATGTGCTAAAGAAGTTCCGGGCCCAGAAATTCAACGGTATTATCAAAATGTCGAAGTCCAGGGAACCTAGGGCTCTCGAGCAGCGGTTGAATCGTCTAATATCCAGCGCCACGGAAAATACAGACTCTCTATCTCACTCCAGTAGCTCACAGAGCTTTTTGGACGCTTTGGGTATTAGTGTCCAACAGGAAAGCTCTGCGTTAGCTCCCAGCCCGCTCCAGAAAACTTCTCCGCGTCGCATCGGAAACGAGACGGCTCTGCGTGAAATGGGACATAAATCCCCTACTTCCAAAAGCAAAAAGGCGGCAGCACTACTGGGTTCTCCGAATCAAAGCGAGCCGAAGACCAAGGAGACACTTGTCAACTCTCGTTCAGTATTGGAGAAAGGCATGCGTGCTGCTGCGGTTCAAGCCTCAGACGCCTCTAGACAAAGCACCCGCGTGCGACTGCGCGCTACTGAGTTGGGCGTCGCTCTGGAAAAGAACCCAAAATCGTTGATCCCAACCGGACCGAGAAGATCAGTCAGTATCCGTGAGATCGCTGCTGGAAACAGCTTCCACAAGACCTCAGGTGGAGTGACAGTAGAGAAGGAGATTGCCTCGCCGCTCCTCTCTGCCCAGATTCTGACACCCCAGCTACAGGGCTTCACCCCCAATTCCTCTTCCCCCTTCGCCAAAGAGTCATCGCCGAGCCTTGACTCAGACCACTTTGACGAAGAGTTCAATCGTGCGCTCGAGGAGCTCGACAGCTTGGAGGAGGACATGAGCGAAGAAGATTAGAACGGCAATGTTACCGGCACGCCGTGCGTCGGTACCGTTATGTAATGCTTAGATCAACGTGTAAATTTGCGCGGTACCATACACCAGGTTTTATTATTTTAGGCCTTTTTTGTGGGCCTCGGACTTTTTGGAGCCAGAGTGACGAAAAATAAACACTACTCTAGAAGGACAACGAGTAGCTCCTTAATACGTGTGCGCACGGCCAATAAGTGCACCGGGCGGGGCCTCTCAAGCTGTATATATCAAGGCTTCCTGGAGACTGCATTGACTGTTGGCTTCCTTTACTGCTGCGACTGGAGTGCATTTTCATCTTGCACCACGCATATCAGAGGTCTCGTCGACTAGTCTTTCTGTGTGTGTCTGTGTGTGTCTGTGTGTGTGGCTTTTTGCTTAGCACCTGGGAAACCTGAGTCATGAGTTCAGGAAACTTCACCTTCATTGTCTCACAGCTCAATGACTCTCTGCATTTGATTAACTTCACCGAGTTCTACTCCTACTTGATTAGTTCTTACGAAAATAGCCACAATGTAGTTGGCCAGTTTTCAGGAATAACAGTTCCAATTTCTCTCTCGGCCATGCTCTTGATATTTCCCTTGGTTTGGATCTGTCTGAGGCCTATCCGGAAAGGGGATGCGGGACCAATAAAGTTTGAAGTACTGATTCCAGAGGAGGCGAAACCAAACTGGAAGGGGAAACGGTTAACGCCCCCTTACATCTTCACTGACGAAGATCCAGACTTCATATACTGCTACTGTCCCGCGACTGCGCAGCTTCTTGGAAAGTTTCAGTTGGACAGCAAAGAAAGCATTGACACAGCTGTTAGGCTCTCCGGGGAGAGCCAAGCCAAGTTCTACAATGACCCCAAATTCAAGCACAAGAGACGTCTATTCCTGAAGACTCTTAGTGAGTTTATAGTCAAAAACCAGGAGTCTATAGCAAGGGTCGCCTGTCGAGATTCCGGAAAAACAATGGTTGATGCCTCTATGGGAGAGATCATGGTCACCTTGGAGAAGATCAATTGGATCCTTAAAAATGGTGAGAAGGCGCTAGAGACATCGTCTCGTCCTGGACCATCAAACTTGTTTATGAAGTACAAAAAGGCCGAAGTTAGATATGATCCTTTTGGCGTTGTATGCGCTCTTGTATCCTGGAATTATCCGTTCCATAATATGCTAGGACCCATTGTTGCATCTGTTTTTACCGGAAATGGTATCATTCTAAAGTGCAGCGAAAGAGTGAGATGGTCGTCAGAGTATTTCATCAGTATTGTCAAGGCTACCCTTAAGATTTGCAACATAGATGATAACCTGGTGCAACTAGTATGCTGTGCCCCCAGTATTTGTGACAGTTTGACGGCACACCCTGATATCAAGCATATAACTTTTATTGGATCTCGCCCAGTTGCAAAGGCCGTGATGAAAAACGTTAGCCAAGTGTTGACCCCAACTGTTGTTGAATTGGGTGGTAAAGACGCTATCATAATATGTGATGACTACCTCAAGAAGAAGGGAGTAGAAGGCATTGCATCTATTTTGATGAGGGGAACATTCCAGAGTGCAGGACAGAATTGCATTGGCATTGAAAGGGTTATCGTTTCAGGTGACCGTGCGCATTATGAGAAACTGGTCGATGCTTTGGCTCGTAAAGTTTCAACTCTGAGAATAGGATCAGACATTGATCAGGGTGAAGAAATAGATATGGGTGCCATGATCATGGGAGAGCCTAAATTCGGTGAACTGGAAAACTGGATTGCTGAGGCTGTTAGCTCTGGCGCAAGATTGATACATGGGGGAAAACGCTACACACATCCAAACTACCCACAAGGCCACTATTTCACTCCGACTTTAATTGCAGATTTAAATTCAAACTGCATATTGGCACAAAATGAAGTGTTCGGACCTGTATTGTCTCTTTTTCATGCCAATTCTGATTCGGAAGCTATGGGCATTGCAAATGGCTCTGAGTTTGGCCTAGGTGGCTCTATATTTACCACTGATCCGGCCAAAGCAAAAAAAATGTGCAAACAACTAAATGTTGGAAACGTTGCCATAAATGATTTTGCTACGTTCTATGTTTGCCAACTTCCTTTTGGAGGCATTAAGGGCTCAGGTTTTGGGAAGTTTGGAGGTGAAGAGGGTCTCCGTGGCCTTTGCAATGAAAAATCTGTTTGTTATGATAAGACAAGATTTGTAAGTACATCCATTCCAAACGTGCTAGATTACCCTATTGAAAACGGAAAGAAAGCTTGGAAGTTTGTTTCGGCGATGAACACAGGTGCATATGACTACAGTCTTTGGCAGAAATGCAAGGCCATCTGGACTCTGGCCAGAAATGCAAAATAGATAAAAAAGTCTAAATCATGACAATGCTAGAACTTAATGAAATACAGTTCATGCTAAAGCCTTTGAAGCTATAGATATAAAGATACTATATACACTGGTCGCAGTTTTTAGGTATCTAACTCACTGCAAAGACTTTTCCGCCTTTTTGAAAGCGGCAGTAATCTCTTCAGTGTATGTCTTGAATAGCTTGTCCACATCTGTGGATATCTTGCGCACTACATCTTTGGAACCTGTTGCACCCTTGAGCTCCTTCATGGCGTGTCCTCTGATTGAGGTGAGAGAGTGTCTGTTACTGTGATCTGTCTTGAAGTGATCCAAGGCCTCCTTTAGCTCTTTCAATTGCTTCTTTTTCAGCTCCTGGTTGGAGTTCGGCAGAGCGACCTTCAGCAGCTGTGGGTTTTTTGGGTCAGTTTCAGGGTTCATATTCATATCAGATCCTAGGATGGCACTAACGACCCGCTTGGTATTGCTTGGGTCAAAGACTGTGATGTTCAGAAACTTGGCCTTCAGTGTTGTCTGAGCAACGTCTGTAAAAGGCACTGAATTCGAGCCTTCTGTCTTGACTTTCAGCTTGTCAAATATTTGTGGGTTGGCCTTGCCCATCCTTATTTCACGGAGTTTCTTATTGAACTGCTCTACCGATTGTTTGAATTGTGAAGTGAGCGAGCTGAGCATGGCTTTGGGGTCGATTTCTTCCACGTCGTCCAAATTATCCTCGGGTTGGTTCTTGTGCGCTTTTCCCTTCTTGCCCTTACTGGAGCTCCCCTTCGCGAGGCTTAGCGGGGAGGTAGAGAAGGTCTTGGAACATGCCGTTTTTCTGGCCTGTAGGGTGTGTGGGGAGCAGATGGAGTTTAACTGCCAGAGTGTACGGCGGCTTCCTGTGTTCTTCAACAAGTATGAAAGTTGCAACATGACTGACGTTATATGCAGGAAAGCTTACCAAAGCCCTGTTGAGAGTCCCTGAGGTGCGTCCGGCGTGCTTCCTTTGGCAGGGACTGTTACAGCTTCCAAAGGAGAAGACGTGCCCACGCACACACACAAACGGCTGGCTCTTCCCCCCCACTGAAGGGGACCCAGAGCTTGGACGAGAAAGAGAATTTTTTGGAATTTATGCGGGACGATAGACGCGCCGATCACAAATGTTTGGCGATCTAATTTTTGTATCCCTCCTTTTCTGACCTGTTACATAAGAAGGGTTTTAGTGCAATACCAAGTTGCCGCGTGAGCATGCATTTTATGACCGGTCCGAAGGTAATGCAGCTTAGTACATCAACTGGAGTTCCCGTGAACGGATATAAAAGGACGCCCAGGATCCACTCCCAGGAGCGTTCTCACACACTCGCCTGAAGGCTTGTAAGGACTGATCCCCGTTTTTATTCCCCCCCATTTCTCCCTTTCCCTGTTAATTTTTATTAGTTCGCTCAGAACCGGCGCTTTAAGCACCACGCTAATTTAGTGCCATGACATCGGTGGGCCAGGCACAGCCCTCTCCTGGCATCTCAGCAAACCCAAACAGAGGCAGCCCCCAGACTACCTTGGTATCCCTGGAGCAGAAAGAAAATCATGACTTCGCAGACCAAAAAGATATCCCCGCAGACAGCGTAACGACGGACGAGCTCGATCTGGATCCGGCGTTTTATAACAACTACCCATATTCGGACTCAACTTTTTCCGATACTAAGCCCGACTCTTCGGAAGCTCCTGTTCACTCCAGCAGCGTGATCTCGGCCCTTTCAAAGTCAGCGATTTCCAATGAGTTGAACTCCTCTGTGATCAGGCGATCCTTTTTTCGTCAAAAGCAAGTGAAAGAACTTTTGAATACCGAGAAAGTGTATGTCAAGTCACTCAAGATCCTCAGTGAAGTATATGTGTGCAACTTATCCGCATCTGAGACTGTTCCGCTGTTTTTTGAGAAGTTTAAAGACAGTATTTCCAAGTTGGCAGAAGAACACTCAAAGTTTTTCCGTGAGCTCGCATGCATTTATAGGGATTGGATGAGCTCTTTAAAAGACTCAACAGGAAACAGCAGTTTTTCCTTGAAGTCACCCGAGTACGAGTCACATCATCCAGGTGAAAATGATTCGGTTTATTTAGAGAAAGTTGTTGATCTCATGATTAAGCAGGCCATCAATGTTTCAACATATTGCACTTACTGCGAACTGGTCCCGAAAGTGTTGGCCTTCGTCCAAAACAAAAATGTGGAGCAGTATAGATCAAACTCAATTGTGATCTATAATGACTACATGGTTGAACACAGAGATGTTGCCTCAAACTACTTTGTACAGCAAGAGCTTGATATACGTTTCATTTCTCTGGTGCAAATGCCATCAAACCGCATTACAAGGTACAAACTCATGATGGAATCCCTTCTCCAAAAGTCTAAAGACGATGTCGACATTTTGCTCCTGAAAAAAATGAACAACTGTATGGATATTCTGAACGAGAAATGTACTCAAATCAACAACTATATAGGAGCACGGGATAAGCAGGAAGAACAGAGCAAAATTTTAAAAGCGCTGCTTCGACCATCTTTAAGAAATTTCACAGACCAGTATTACCTTGAAAATCTTGGAGAATTGAGTCTTGTTGCTGGGTTTGCTGTCATTTGGATTCAGGAAACACATTTGAGAACGGCATATATGGGCGCCTTTTTGTTTGATTCTCATTTAATGTTAGCAAGACTTACAAAAAACAGATACTTGGATATTAAATTCACCCTGCCGCTATCCTCTATTTTTAACCTACAGACAAATGACTTGGGTGCCACAGGACTTTTATTTACTGAATACTCTCACTGTCTCAAGATTCATTTTGAGAATGCATACAAATGTTACGAGATTGCTGCAATATTTCCCAACCAACACGAGAAGGACTTATGGAGTGATTCGCTTAGATCCGCCGTGGCCAAGTGGAGGGGCTATATTGGAGAAACTGAATATGCTTACTCACAGCTACAAAGAAAGTTGACTTTTATGAACTACAGAAGAGAGGCCGACATACGGTTTCATGCCTATTTTCCGCAGGATCTCAGCTTTTTCAAACAAAGAAGGCACCGTTTATATTCTCCGGACAACACTTTACTACAGTTTAGCGTCTGCCACTATTCTACTGACGACGACGTCAAGTCAGACAGCATCACCAGGAACGAGCGACTTTTCCTTTCAGGCACAGAGGAGCAATCTATCTCTGTTGCTGTTAAAAGGGAAGATCGTATCAAGGTGGAGCGGGCCCTGAAAGGACTCTGGTCCGCAGATCAGGTGCCATTTACGCCTGGACTACTAACAAGAAGTATTTCAGACTTCAGCCTCAAAAAGAAACTTTCAATGTCTTCTCTGACGAGTTTAGCCAGCCAGCAGTATTCGATTCTTCACTCGAGACCGCCATCAATGATCCGTTCTTCAAGACTTTCGAGGGGTGTGGGCTCAGAATCGACCCGAAGCTTAGCAAGCTTATCTAGGGATTTCTTAAACCCGACATCATCGAGAGTACATCCGGAAGATTCTCCGCGTTTATCCAATCTACAGGAGAGCGACTTAACAAATCGCACGCAATATTTGCGATCCGATAAAGACTCTACGAAAAGAGGATTCAGTTTCAAAAAGTTGATCAAATCATTTAGTGTTCATTCTAATCTAGCAGAAATGACACCAAAATCAGATGGATCCCCAAAATAACTGGGTCCTCATTAAATGAAATGAAAGCTAGTATACATTGACAAATTAATCAAAATAAAATCCACCAGCAATGAATCGGATCATATACTCATCTATGTGTCCGATGTCATCGTCATCGTCATCATCACGATCATAATCGTCTTGGCGACCCTTTTCTTCTGCTCCCACCTTCTGCGTGAGCTCCTCGCGCGTCTCTTCAAATTTCCGCTTACCGTTTGCATTGCTGCTTCGTTCTGTGGTTCGCTTCCCATTTAACGCTTCCTTGGTTTGTATTCTTCTCACCAAATCCTCGGGCTCTTCTGATGGTTGTGACGATGTATTCAAATTTGATGGAGTTCCTGGACTCTTAGTCGCGTTCGCACTGCGATCTTCACTAAAGTCCTCATTGTCCAAATTGTCTTCCTTCATCGCCATCTCAGCCGCTTGTGCATCTTCCGCATCTTCTGCCTGCTCCAATGCTAAAGCTAGTTCTTTTTTTGTTTGGCGATTCTCAGATGAGTTAATAAGAAGCTTTTCATTAGTTCCCAATTCACTGGTGTCTTCCTCACCTAGTAGATCCTTGACTGTAATTTTTCCAAAGTAGTCTGTGGTAAAGTCACCTTCTTGAATCACAACATTGTCTAGCTGGCGCTTTTGGTTAGCCTTTTTCAAAATGTTGGACTCAATAGTATGTTCAGACACAAAACGATATATGTGCACGTCTCGGGTCTGACCAATACGATGGCATCTGTCCTGGCACTGTTTGTCCATGGAAGGATTCCAATCAGAATCATAAAATATAACAGTGTCGGCTCCTGTTAGATTTATACCAAGACCACCCGAACGTGTGCTTAATATAAAGCATTTGACTTTGGAGTCCTTGTTGAACCGCTCGGTTAAGAGTTGCCGGTCTTCAATTTTAGTAGCCCCGTCTAATCTCATGTACGTATACCCATTATAGTTCAAAAACTTCTCCAAAATATCCAAAACTTTTGTCATTTGAGTGAAGATAAGAACACGGTGCCCGTTTGGAATGAGATCCAACAACAGGGAGGAGAGTTTTTGCAACTTGCCACAATCGTATTGCAATAAGGACTTATCCGGGAAAGCAATTGACAATTTCACTTGCGATAGGTGGAACGGATCATTTTTCCCAATCTCTCGGATCTGAGGCTGATATTCTGAGGGAATCAAGTGATCCACCATATCGGATGCAACCACCTTTGGAGTCACAAATGAATATTTGTCAAGAATGTCAGTCATAAGCAGAGACCGAGTCTTAATAGGTTTCACCAGACCCAAATCAACTAGCTGTTCAGACTTTGCGCGATCTTCGGAAATACGCAGAAGCTTAACCAAATTTGAGGAATATATCTGCTGTCTGTCACAAGCAAAGGTGTTCATATAGAGCCGCTGTTGAAATAAGTCCAGTAGATCACAATGCTCTTTATAATTCAAGTATTTATAATAATTTTCTAAGTTGTTGAAATCTCTTTCTTGAGGCCTTAGATCAGTGCTCAACTTTTGGCATTGCTCTTTAAATAATTTTGATGCAGAAATCGCCCTTAAACTATCAAAATGAAATGATGCGTAAGACGTGTTTGCAGCAGGCACTAGATTCAAAAAATTCAAGTCTGCATCCTCTGACCATGATTTGACAAAAGCTTTCCTAACCACCAATTCCTTTGTTGAAAACGTAGAAGCTACGGAACGAGTCATAGCAAAGCTTGTCAATATCGGTCTCACTTCAAACAAATCAGGATGATTGCACACCTTTCTCAGCTGCATCAAACAATTTATAATGCTCAAAAAATTCCCGCTGGCAAGTGTTTCTCTCGTCTGTGCACGGCTCATGAAATCATCATATAGGAGACGCTGCCTTTTGGATAACCTGCAGTATATAATATGCTCATACTTTGCAGGCATTTGCTTTTCGACATCTTGTTTCATTCGTCTCAAAAGGTAAGGTCTCAAAACCTGGTGCAGCTTATTGACAGTTTCCCTGGTTTCAGAATCATCTTGAAGTTGGGCATAGCCACCTCCTTGGATGATTTTATCCACAGGCCTTCCAAACCACTGCTGGAAATCCATCAAATTTGCAAACCCCTCTGGCATCATTTGATCAGTTTTACTGGAAGGCATCAAAAAATAAAGGAGTGACCATAGCTCCATAATGTTATTTTGCAGAGGAGTTCCTGTCAGCAAAAGACGATTTTCTGTGTTGAAGTTCAATAATGATCTCCAGCGCTGGGAACGAAAGTTCTTAATATTGTGAGCCTCATCTAGGATCAAGTATCTCCACTTTTTTCTTCTAAAAATCTTTTGATCTTGGACCACAAGTTGATATGAGGTTATGCACACGTGGAAAGTGTCTGGAGTATTCCAACCCTTTCGTTTCTCCTTTCGCTGCTGAGGTGACCCATAGTATGTAAGTACTTTAAATCCAGGAGCAAATCTCTTGAACTCCATTTCCCAGTTGAGCATAACAGAAGTGGGAACTACAATTAAATGCGGTCCCCATATATTCTTCTCGCAGGCCAAATAAGCAATCAAAGAAATTGTCTGTATTGTCTTTCCCAAACCCATCTCGTCGGCAAGTATCCCATTGGTTCCATTATTATAAAGGGAAGCAAGCCAATTGAGGCCTTGCTTTTGATATTCACGGAGTTTTCCACGCAGGAGAATAGGAGTTGGTACATCTGGAATAGTCGAAAGTTGATCATACTCTCTGGGTGATGAAGATGGTGTGTCGCTGTCTTTGGAACTATAGATAGAGTCGTCGTCAGAATCATTAGCCGCAGCTCCGAAAAGAGATGCAAGACCAACTTCTTTTTTGTTATTCTGGATTGACAAATTTTCATCATCAGTGCCAGATAAGGAGCTCGAGTCGGAATCCGAAAGAGAGCTATCACTGAGTTCAGTGTCCGATTTTTCATCTAACAAGGGATTTGCATCATCCTCCATGAGTTTTTGTCTCTGCTCCTCAGTCAAATTATCCACGATGCTTTCCACTTTTACCAGACCGTTAGTTTCGTTTCCGTAAAGGGATGCCAGCCCTGTTGTCCCCTCTCCGTCAGATTCATCATCTGAATCAACTTGAACGTAAGTGGAATCTAAATTTTTGTACTTCTCTTTGAGTTCCTCAACAGTCAGTTTGCTATCATCTTTGAGAACTTCGTCATTTATATGGTCATCACTATGACCTGCATATTCATCGCTGCTTGATGAAGAAAGATTCTCATCATCCTCGTCGTCTGACATGAAGGCCTCACTGGCATGATTTGAGGTTGCCCATTCCTCTTCTTCAACAGGTGTAGTACTTCTGCGAGCTATTTGAGCACCAAGAATCTTTGTGCTGTGATCCAAAATTTTTGAGAGTTGCTCCTTACTTTTTAAAGCACGCTCTCTCTCCTTTTCTCTTTCCTCCAAAATTTTGTATGCCTTCACAGCTGTCAGCCACTTCTTTTTTACTTCCTTGGCCACATCTTTAGCTAACTTCATTATCTTCTTTTCAAACTCGCGTTGCTTTCGTTCCTGTTCTTGCGACAGTTTCTTGAAGTGTGACTCTACCATTGCAGATATCCGCTTGCATTTTTGAACTTTTATATGTCTGTAATCATGGATGAGTTTCGAAGATCTCAAGCCTTGAGCCAATAAATGGTCGTAATGTGTCAGTTCGTTTCTTAGCCGAAATGGATCTGATGATGGCTTGTAAAAATTCATACTGTACTGATGATTCTTTTTTATCATGGTGGGTTCTTTGACACCCGAAGGAACATTTCTGAAGATATTTTCCTCCATATCGAGCCTCAATACTTTTCTGTCCAAACCACTCTTGATTTTCTGTATCAAATCAATCTGGCTCTTAATATACTCTTGATATTCGTTTTCATCCAAATCTCTGCCAATGTCCTCTATTGTGGAGTGATATGAATTAAGATAGTCATTCAAGTTACTATAATGGGGATGTGTAACATGAGAGGGATGTGTGACTAGTTGAGGTTTGACGTTCAAGTTCAAGCGCAGAGATTTGAAAACACTCATATCTGTGTTAGGATGGGTCGAAATATCTGTATCGCTGGAATATGCATCTGTGCTGTCCTCTTGCTCACTCTCTTCAGGAGAAACGCTATTGTCTAATATGGGGCGTTGTTCTTTTAATGATGGTACGGAAGGGACGGAGCTTAAGCTAGTCTTTTCTCTTTTCACAACTACGGCTGTATCCGTTGGAGCCTTGTTCTGATTCAAGTTCTCGATGGCTTTTCCTCCTTCTTTTTTCACAGCTGGTTGCTCATGGGCCGCTTCCTGCAACTTCTTGTTATGAATCAATTTTTGTTTCACAGCCGCCAGCTCCTCGATTTCATGCTTCAAAGGGTTATTGGATTGCCCTAACCTTCGACTTCTTCGCCCAGGTTCAGCGTTAATGACTTGTGGCCATAGTTGATATTCTTTGTGGAAGCTTTCGTAATTATCAGGTTGCTTTGGTTCTCCGGGTTTAAAATATACAAGTGAGATAAACTTTTCTAGGTGGTACAGTTCTTCGATCAGCAACTCATTTGAAATTAGCATATCAGCCATCTCTTCTTTTGTCTCGTTGATGCCGAGTTTAGGTCTGACATTTGGTTTGGGAAGATGAGGGCCATTTGCTGAAAGCCTGAAACAAAGTGACAGGTCACTCGGGCCGTCGACTCGTAGCACATTTGAAGGGGTGCTTGAAGTTTTCTTCAAAGTTCTCGGTTTCGTTAGACTGTAATTGGGAAGTTCCTTGACTCTGGAGGAGGCCCTTCGCTTCGTGGCGCTTGCAGATGAGTCCGGCGGCGTGGGTGTGCTTTCAAGGGCGCTGCTTGATCGCTTCGCTCCCTGTGCGCCGTTCATTTGTGGTCGGGGTTCGTCGCACTTTGGGCAAAACTCGTTGCGGCACAAAGGACGATCAGGTCTAAGCGTGTGGGGTTTTCTGGGGTTCGGCTTACTGCTGGAAAGTGAAGGCGACGCGAGGGGAGTTCGTTTTGCCTCTGGGAATTACACGCGCATGAAAAAGACTCGCACGAGGCAGATCAACGGAGGCCCGACTCTGGAAAGGGCGCGATGCGGAGGCGGAGGGGTAAGGCCAAGTGTGACGGGAACAGAAAGGAAAAAAAATACAGCAGCCCCGACTAACGTGAACGGCCACTCAGTAAAGTTGAGTGTTGGAGAGGCGCCAGGGGCAGGCAAGACGACGGTGCTGGTGGTGGTCCTGTTTGCTGAAGCCCTTTCTTTACAATGCCGTTGATGTAAAGGGGTGTTTTTTTGCTTTTCTTTTATAAAGGCAATTTGCTGTTTTGTTATAGAAGAAAGAAAGTAAGAGAGAGAGAGAGGAAAAAAACCCCAACCCCGTGCTTTTCACACTCCCTCCCGCCGCTGCGGATTTTTCTATCGTGTAATTACCGTCTGCCATAATATTGTCCGGCTCACTAGCTCGAGCATTTTCCAGCCAGTAGAAAAACAGACGAAGAGAAAAAGCAGGAAAACTGTTTATGAATGCGCACGCACACACACACTGCAAGGACCTACCCCTGGATGCCTTAGCACTGCCGCGAGCATAAGCCACCAGCAAGCCAGTTGTGAAAGCAGTGCGTGCATCTGTGTGTCTGTGTACTTTTTCGGCACCCGGCTCATATAATGCTGAGATCAATCACCAGAAGCGTTGCCAAGGGCATCGCCGGCAGCCGCCTCTCTGCAAACTTTGTGAGGCTCGCGTCCACCGGAAAACTGCCGGGCTCGTTGCCAACCGAGAGCGACTTCCCCGACTATCCAGTGCCTAAGAACTACGAGTTTCCGCAGAACAGAGACCCATACAAGAAGTATGATGATCAGCAGAATAGAAGAAATTTCAACGAGCCTTTGCACCCTTTCCAGGATAACATTGACCTCTGGTCCCCAGACTACACAGAAGTCGTCGACAATAAGACTGCCGTCAAGAGTTTCCTGATGTTTTTCTCGGGCTTAGGCGCGTTTGCATTGACCATCTATGGCCTAGACCTCTGGCCAGAAAGACCAAACACCCCTAGATCATACCCATACGAAGGGTTGTACAAGGACTTGGGTGGTAAGGAAGGGGAACAACTGCTATTCCAGGCCCGTGTGGATAAAGATCTATGATGCTTGCCTCTTGTTGATGCTATATAAAGAAAGGCAAAATCATGCAGGTAACTCTCCCGCGTTGGTTTCTCTGGTTTGTTCCCCAATCTACATATTTATTTAAATCTCAATTTCACATCCGCAAAGCGAATCAAAGCAACTGACCTCTCTCCTACTGTGAGGCCACTACGTACAGTAAAATAAAAAGAAAGTCCTTAAAACTAACACAGTTTTGCGATTATAAGTTCAATAGTTAAAATGTATGCTAAAAAAGGTAAAGCACAAAGATCAAAATGAAGTCAGCTAGCTGGTTGAATCAAAACGAAAAGTGAATAAACGAAAAATGATATGTGATACAATCAGCAGCGCAACAGTATTTCAATAGCTCTGCACCCCTCAGGAGTCAGTGTGAAACGAATGTAAAAGGAAGGGGGGAAATAAGGTCAACAAGTTCATATATGAACAGCAATAATATTTGGAGCACAGCACCGATCAAGCTCGTGACCGGATGACGAAAATATAGTGGATGAGCAAAACAAAAACGTAACATGGGCATGAGTAGAAGAAAAAAATGTAAGATCACAGTAGAATAAAAGCAACTGAAAATGAAATAGCCGTTTTGAGAAGAGCGCTTGTCACTCTTCTTACTTGTATAGTGATGAACCAATGTCCAGTCTATCAAAACTTCCCTCCTTTGAAGTTAACCAAAGATTATTTAATGTCAATTCCTTTGATAAAGAAGAGCTCGCATCCCCAAAAGAGGGTTTCATCGAATCAAATGGAATAAGTTCTCCACGCAGTTTGTCCTGATCCAAAATAAAATTCTGACGGGCCCCATCAAGCTCAACACTATTGTTAAGCGTACCACCATGATGTGTCGGTACTAAAAGATCATTTAGCAAATTATATTGTGTCCCCGTCAAACCAAGGCTGCTAGTCATATCTTGAGGCGCACCGTTCCATGCGGGTTGAGTAGGACCTTGTCGAGACGCTAACTGTCTCGCATACCAGCTTCGTTGAGCAGCCCTGGCCCCCCAGCTCACCCGGATTTTACACCCGCCGCCAATGTCATACCCTTGCATTTCACTTATAGCCATTTCCGCGCTAGCCCGATGATAGTACTGGATAAAGCCACAGTTTTTCCCTGGTAGGATCTTGACATAGGTCATATCACCGTACCTTGAAAATAGATCACGGAGTTGCATTTCCGATAATGGTATGTTCAATCCTCCAATAAAAATAGTAGTGTTGGTAGGGTCATTATAATAATTTTGAGGCAAAGAAGATGGCAAGGGGGGAATGGCCGTTCTTTGCTGAAGTGATGGCTGTCGTGGCGCTACCTGTAGAGTCCCGTTGGCATTCGATTGTGATTTAGAGGCAGTAGATACTCGGATCGGACGCCCTAGTAAAACGAAGCCTTGCATTTCAATAAGGGCCCGCTTTTGTTCATCCTCTCTCGAAAATTTGACAAACCCATATCCTTTCGGTAACCCGGTCGTCTGGTCAACCATTACCTTGGCATTGTAGCACGATAAGTATTTTGATTTGAATGCCTGTAAGAGTCCCTGCTCCGTGATTGCTTGAGGGAGATCGCCAACAAAAAGAGAATACTCTGCTTGTGATTGAGCATGCTGTCTAGTCTGATAATGATTTTGCATTCCTGATGGCTCGGTCGGAACTGGCGCCGAATGGTTCAAAGCTCCCGTATTTGAAGAAGACCAGTTCAGCCGGAAAAATCTCATATTGTTCGTACCGGGAATAGCAACACCATTGAAGGTCTCCAAAATGCGAGAGGCATCCTCAAAATTACGAAATCGAACAAAACAGTATCCAGCATTGGCTAGACCCATGTTGCTGCTTTGTTTGTCTCTTATCATCCGAACGGATTGAATTATTATTCCAAGGGGCGTCAGCACGCTGGACCAAATTTGGTGAACCGTTGCCTCATCCCATCGCTGATCAAGATCCCCCATCCAGAGTTGAGGAGTCTGACCGCTGACAACATTTGAGTTTGAAGCGGGAGTATGAGCGCTTTTGAAAACGGGCTGTCCAGGCAGTTGGCTGTTTCCCGAAAGGGATCCTGCGTGATACTGATGTTGTTGATGCTGTGATTGGTGAGCAGCCGGGTGCTGATTTAAACCGTTGTTGTACATATCGGAAGGTCCAAAGCGGAATTGCAGTTGGAGAAGTTTCAAAAACGTGGCCTATTGGAAAACGCACGCAGGAAATATCATGAAAGGGTTGAACCTTATAAGAAACCAGTGGAATAAGGAGGAAGGCAAGAATGTAATATGACGTGAAATGCAAAAGTGATCGACCGGCAAAACTCAGTTGTTGCCAGAATTAGCCTCCAACAAAAATAAATGCAAATGGGAAAACACAGATCCTCGATTGAACGAGCCCTGGCACAAGTAAAGACCTAGTGTGCACTACAGATCCTGAAAGAGGTCTCGCACTGCAGAGACAGGTACTAATAATACCAAAAAAAAACAGGCTTCTAATGACCGCCACTGACAGATCGCACCTGGCCCTGACCCACCACTGAAGGGAAGATCGTTGCAATGCTGGTCTGTCAAATGAACGACACCTTTATAAGAGTACAAACCTAATTATAGTCTTATAGTGTTTCACTTGGAAGCTGCTTTCCCTCGTAGGACTTGAAGACTTTGATGGAGAGAGCCAGATACACCCAATCTTTGCTGTGGCGGACTAGTTGAATCAATAAAATCGAAGGCTATATCGCGGAACGGAAGGAAAAAAAAAATTTTCGTTGATTTATTTTGCCTACCTGGCTGGATCTGGGGCACCGCTGAAAATGGCTGGACTGTGTTGGGATGCCTCAGTTAGGCTATGAGCAAGGGACGCAGAAAAGTTTCTTTCTCATTGCAATGAAAGCCATAGGCTTGAGCCTTTGGTGGAATAGAAACTGCGCTCAGTTAGCACAGTTATCCTCACTCCGCTCACTGGTCCTCTCCATGCCAGAAAGGTGAATGTAAGCCTTAATGAAGTTCGGAGTAAGCTGGCGGTCATGCGTGCTCCACATAGCCAGGATCACAGAACCTACTAGGTGCAATTATATTATTGTAGCATCGCTTGAGCCAAATTGAGCGATTATCTTTGTTGAACCAATCGCTTGCAAGGCCATCGCGGATGTCATATCTCTGTCTTGGGTTTCTTCTCAAACAACCAGCCACAAACGTTTTTGCCTCCGTTGAGACCTTGCGCCATTCGGCAATCCCGAAATGCAAATTACCACCCCTAACCCTTTGAACAGTTACATCTAGTGTATCGGCGTAGAAAGGAGAGATCCCGCTCAGTAGAATGTAGGTAACGACTCCCAGGGACCAGATATCGACTTTCGATGTGTAGCCCTGCATCTTGATTTTCGGGATTCTATGAGATCTCCAATTTTCGCTTATGTTCACTTCCGGAGCCGCATATTCAGCGGTGCCAACAATACTATACATTCTTCCGCATCCCCGAGACAGAAGCTCCTTGTCATTGCTTGTACCCGATATGTAGTGCGGCTGTTGCGCTCTTTGTGCTCTTTGGACGTGTTTGGCTATACCGAAATCAGCCAGAACAACGTGGGGGTACTTGACGGGTACATCGAGAATGAGAATGTTATCCAACTTTAGGTCCCTATGTACAACATTTTTCTCGTGTAGGTAACTCAGCGCGCTCATCAGCTGGTATACAATCATGAGCGACTCGCTCTCGCATAGCGGCTGCAGCGTGGGCATGTCTTGTGACAGGTATGAAAATAAATCTCCGCCGATGGCGAGAGCTTGGTATATTCTGGTGCAATTGTTTGAATGTAGCACGCCTTCATAGATCTCAATGATGTTCGGATGCTTCAGCCGCAGAAGAAGTGACGACTCGGTCATCAATTGCCTTCTGTTGGTGCCTGAAATCGTTTTCACAGCGAAAAGCTTCGAAGGGTATGCTGCGTTGCATGCGACGTGTACCTATTATTCTGCTGTGTTAGTAAAAGAGCGGCTATCAAAGAGAGTGGTGGGTGGGGATACTTTTCCGAAAGTTCCAACGCCAATTGTCTTTGGCAGGATTTTCCAATTTCCGTCGGTGGTGGCGGCGCCGCCAAAGGTGTGTGCATGGTTTTGTGGCTTGCCGCTATGCTGGCGCGTCAGCTCCAGAACTGCAGCGTCATACGTCATTTGTGCTATAAGTCCATGTGGGACGAAGATTTTGTCGCCATGCTCGAGGATCGCGCAGCTGTAGCGTTCCATTTTCCTGTTGTTGACGTAGCAGCCGTTTGAGGAGACGTCTTTCAGGTATGTGACGCATGGATTGTTGTCGTCAAACTGCACAGTCCATATGTAGCACTGCGTTGCCGAGATTTTGGGGTCATCCAAGATTACCTCGAGAGAGTTCCCGTGGGGGGGCGTTGCTGGTTGCCCACTGGCGCGTCCTATCCGCAGCAGTTTGTTTTTTCGCAATGGGACTGCAAGCCTGCGGCTGGCGCCAGTGAGATATCTGCCAGTTAATGCTCCCAGGTGTTTCTGTTCCAGCTCCTGCTGTACCATTCTGCTCTCTGCGGGTTCTCTCGCCGGGCCTTCTCAGTGTGGATGCTTCGTGGGGCACGGCAGGGGACACGGGCATGGCGTTTTTTTTGGAGGGGGAGAAAAGGGGAGACAAAAAAAAGGAAAAAATTCAGCTGCGTGAAAAAGGGGAGAGAGCGTGCAAGCAAGCACCACAGAGAGAAGCTTCCTTCTGTTGGCTCCCGCTCCCACAAATAAAACATAAGAAAAGAAAGAAAAGAAAACGTCGGCGGCAGCCTGCTCTTTCTCTGTCTCTTTCTCTCGCTTTCTTTCTTTCTTTCTCTCTCCCAAGGCTTTCTCTCCCCTATTGTGGAGGAACGGCCCGGCCTTGTCTCTTTCAGCTCAGCATTTTTTAGAGTGGACAGAAAAAGACAGGAAAGCGACAGCGAAGAACCCACTTTCTGCAGAAATCGTGGAGAAGCAGTAGCAGCAACAGCACCAATGTCCCAGCCAACGTGGCGCAGCCGCAGACTGAGCAGCAACCGTAAAACGTTGGCTGCCAACAAGAGCAGAACAAAAGGGACAGGGAGCGAAACAAAAAAAAAAAAAAAGAAACAAATTCTCTAGATC